>PJEM01011985.1:0-40479 GCA_004023845.1 Helogale parvula
AATACTGGTTAGACGCTGCACCCTGTCCTCAGCTCGACAGGGACAGCAGTGAACACGGGGCCCTTCGTGCGTGCCTGCAGGAGACAGAGGCCGGGACAGATCACCGCGCATGTGACATGTGCCATGGGGGGGCGGGGGGGGGGGATCAGGTGTCGATAGCTTCGCACGTTCGGAAAAACTCCCCACAAATCAACAAGAGAACCACCCCATAGAAAACGGGCAAGGCACAGGCGTGCAATATTAGAGGAGGGGACAGGGTGCGCGGACAAAGGCGCAGCGTTCACAGTGCCAGCTGCCATGGAGCAGCCCGGGCCCTGGACCAAGGGTTCGGGACCTTCTGATGCCAAGATACACACGTCTGCGGAACAGGACAGTTCTCTCTGCGATTAGGTCTTCAAGCAGGGAGATGTCATTAAACCCCTCAGACAGGTGGGGAGGATGCCCAGGTGGTCATAACCCGGCATGTTAACTCCATCACTGGGGCAGAGGGTCAAAGAGGTTGGGGGCAGGGGTGGGGGGAAGTGGAGGGAGACTGAGACCCAAAGGGAGAGAAGGAGCCAGAAGGTGCTCTGTCCTCCGGGGCAAGCACAGCATCTTCCAAAAAAGAGCCAGTCTTCTCGGGAAATACGAGGGCCCGGGGGGTGGAGAGTGGCCAGAGCACGGATTCCCAACGGCCGGGTCTAGAAAACCAGCCAGATTCAGGGGCACATGGGATTAGCTCAGATTTACCGTCTTGTAAAGACAGGGGGCAGGGTGGAGGAGGCGACATCCAATATGAGGGTGGTCTGAGCCCAGGACAGCGCAGACGCACAGAGTGAGAATTAACTTGAGAAAACCCAAAGCCACAATCCCTAGGCTCAGTGACTGTGCCAGGGCCTGGGTCATTTTCAGAGGATAGTTTATGAAGTGGAAAACAACCCCTGGGTCAGGGTGAAAGCCCAAGGTTGGGGGGCGTCAGGGCCAAGCGCAGGTGGGCTCAGCCCACGTGGCCTCGGGCACGGGGGTAAGTGCTCCTCGTGCCCGTCCGTCCGTGCCCAACGCTGACCTCACAGCCAGCACGCCGCCTTCTCTGCTTCAGATCTGATCAGACGTGGCGGTGGGGGGGCACTGAGGGCATTTGGAGCAAACACTCCCAGGAGGGCGTCACGGTCACTCTGCTGAGCCAAGAGCGACAAAGGGTCCTGTGCTGATGGCAGGAGCTATGCTCACCTTGAACCCGGTCCAAAGCCAAGGATCGCTAGGTCCCTGAGTGCTCCACAGGCAGGGAGGAGTGCAGGTGTCCAGAGGGACCCTCGGCTTGCCGAGGGCTGTCCAGGCAGCGCCTGGTTTGCACTCAGTGTGTTTGCACTGAGGCCACTCCCTGGGGGCTTGACAATGGCATGAAATGAGCCCCACAGCAGAACCCACAGAGCCCCAGGGACGACGCAGATCCCTGTTACTGTCTTATCCACGCGAGCCCAGAGCCACCAATCGATCATTGGGCTCAACCCCCAAAGTCTGAGCCCACCAGATGCCCAGGAAGTCGTGTGTCCTCTGAAGTGGAGCCCAGGCCAGCAGGGGCCCGGACACAGCCCTCACAGCCGCCATGGGCACCCGCTCTCCTGCCGCCTTTGGGTTTCCAGGAACCAGACACTGCTTCGGTCACGGCGGGGGGGGGGGGGGGGGGGGCCCCCCCCCCGGCCTGTGCTGGGGGGATGGGAGACCACACGAAGGACCCCTTCTCAAAAGACAGGCATCAGAGGCAGCTCTGGAGGCAAGCCCACGTCCAAGGGGGACCTCACATTTTGTATGACAACAGGGACAATGAGAGAGTTCTTATAGGGTGTCCCCATGTCCCCCACACACAGGGGACCCCCCTTGGTGCTGGGCCTCATCCACAGTCTGGATGCAGTAAGTCTGTCCAACTGCACACACACTCGCTATGGAAACTTCATTAAAAATAAAAAATCTTAATTCCTAGAAAGTTACGGGTTTTTTATGGGCATGGTCAGGAAAGCTAACTAATCTGGGGGTGCCTGGGTGGCTCAGCTCAATTGGTTAAGCCTCTGACTTTTGATTTCTGCTCATGTCATGATCTCATGGTTTGTGGGATCGAGCCCCACATCAGGCTCTGCACTGACCTCAAGGATGCTGCTTGGGATTCTCTCCCACTCTCTGCCCTTCCCCCCCACCCCCCCACCCTGCACTATATAAATAAATAAATAAATAATAGCTTTTTAAAAATGTGATTAATCGGCAAAGGAATAGATTTACAATTTTTTAAAAGATTTTATTTTTTTGGGGGGGGCTTCCAGATGGCTCAGTCAGTTAACTGTCCAATTTTGGCTCAGGTCATGATCTCATGGTTCATGGGTTTGAGCCCCGCGTCGGGCTCTGTGTCAACTCAGAGCCTGGAGCCTGCTTTGGATTCTGTCTGCCTCTCTCTGCTCCTTCCCCACTCACGCTCTGTCTCTCTCAAAGATAATAAACATTAAAAAAAAAAAGATTTTATTTCTTTTAAGTAGGCTCCATACCCAACATGGGGCTCAAACTCACTCAGCCAGGCACCCCGCTAGCTTTCACAACTTTTAAAAAAATCATTACCCTATTCTTTATATTTGTGCAAATTAATTTTGTATCATCTATTTCTATATTTGACACGTGCTGGCATATCTTCTTACAATGAGATTTGGGGAAAGGGTACACATTACTACCTTAGCATCTCACACATTTTCTTATGGAGATTTTAATGGAAATTTTGTGATTTCACTTCATTCCCAGTTTGAGTTGTCTTCCAAATGCGTATTTTTATTTGACCCATCCTGGACACGAAGTTTCTTTGTTTTCCTAACATCATAATTTGTCGCGGGGTCTCATATGGGGATGAGCAGGGGCACCCTACCTTGGGAAGGTGTGGGAACCCAAGAGGTGGGTATTACCCCCTCCTCCCCGCCTCGTCATTGTCACCATCATCATCATGATCAACTTCGTCAACATCAAATGACCAGCTGGGGCAGAGCTGAGGCCGGAAGGCCCTCCTCACCCCTATGGCTGGCTTCGGAACCGTGAGTCAACACATCCCATGGAACTCACCCTTGAGAACGGGCCTCTCACCAATGCTCTGGATGCTATAGACAGTGCTGGACAGGGAACCTTCCGGAATGAGCTCTGCGAGCAGGTACCCAGAATACCAGGCGCATATGGACGCGAAGAGGAAGAACACAGCCTTCAAAGTGCCTGGGGACAGACAAGACACAACATGGGTGCCCAGGGCCCAGGTGCCATCCTAGCCCACTTCCTGTACCAGTGTCTGCAGGATGCTCCAAGGAGAAGTTACTCCTGGGTCCCTGGGAGCCGGGGAAGGGCCCACGGCTGCCTCAGTGAAGCCATGATGTCTTAGCTGGCGTTACCAGGATGAAGCATTTGATGCCACGGCAGCAAAAACGTACAAACAAGATCGGGATGTTTTCTATGCTGAGTTTTTATATTTGCTCTTGGCTGGGTGTCGGGCCTCCTCAAATGCTAACATCAGTGATTCATTAGTGGCCTGCAGAGCTGAAAAGCTTTGTTTTGTTTATGCTGAAAAGAGCACCTGGAGCCCTGTGAACATGCAAAGGGTCCCTGCAACCCTGGGAACAGCCACTGGACCTGTCTTTGGCACAGGCTGGCAGGGAAGCCCAGGTCTGGCAGAGGGAGAAAGTCCCTGGAGGTAGTTTTTCTGGTTGACCGGCTCTGGTAGCTTTCTCCCAATTTTTTTTTTTTTTAGTGTTTTTTATTTATTTTTGTGTGAGAGAGAGACACTGTGAGCAGGGGAGGGTCAGAGAGAGAGGGAGACACAGAGTCTGAAGCAGGCTCCAGGCTCTGAGCTGTCAGCACAGAGCCCGATGTGGGGCTCGAACCCATGAACTGTGAGATCATGACCTGAGCTGAAGCCGGATGCTTAACCGACTGAGCCACCCAGATGCCCCCCAATTTATAAAAAATATTTTATTATTTATTTTTGAGAGAGAGAGAGAGAGAGCAGGGGCGGGGTAGGGAGAGGAGACACAGAATCTGAAGCAGGCTCCAGGCTCTGAGCTGTCAGCTTAACCAACTGAGCCGGCCTGGCGCCCCACATTTTAGGGAAAAGGCCTCACCTACTCCTAGGTCAGGGGAAGCCTACGGGATGGGCTCCTGGTCCCTTCACAGACAACCTGCCACCAGTCCTTTCTGATTTTAACTCCCAAATATCTCAAAGATGGGCACTTGGTTCAGGACCCCCAACAGTGTCCAGATGCTGGCCCAGCAGGAATTTCTGGATCAGCATTCAAATATATGTTAATGGTCCAGTCCTAAGAACTAAGAAAAAGCAGGAAAGGGGGGAGGGAGGAGAGGAGAAAGAAAAGGAGGAAAAGAGGGGGAAGAAGGGAGAGGCACAGAAGGGACCCCCCCCTCGACCCCGCCATGTTCTGGCTGCCTCACTTCTGTACCTGCTCAGGCCAAGCGTCTAGAAATAACCAGCCCCTCCCACAGCCTCCAGGCCTCTCGTCCCACTGTGGCTCGGGGCAGCTGTGCTGGTGGGGGCTCCAACGTCCCCCACGATGCTGGTGCCCTGTGCCTGGATGACGGATGCCCCCCAGTGCAGGCCCCCCAGGGCACAGCCCGGGCCTCTCAGCACCCCGGGGTCAGCTCACCCACACAAGTCTCTGAGTTGCCGGCAGGGGCGCCCCACGGTGGACCTGCGGTCAGCACCCTGGCCTCAGGCTTAGCAGGTCCCTGAGGAAAGCCCTTCCTTCTCCCTGCCCCCCACCCCCGATCTGCTCTTGACCCACGTCCGTCCCATCGCAGGGGAGAAACGGGGGTCAGGTGCCCGGACTCTACCTTCATTCCACACTTCCCCACCCCGCCCTGATGGAATCCAGTTTCCATGAGTTTACCTCTACCATAAATCCCACCATCATGGACTTCTTTGCATCTCTCTAGCCTCCCCCTTCCCAGGCCACCGCCACCCTAAATCTTCCCTCCCACTGATGGGGAGAGAAAACCGCACCCCCACCTGGGCTCCCAGATGACATGCCCATTTATCACAGGGAGTAAAATAAAGATTGTATTCGGTCTTCGTCCCAGTCCCTGGCACAGAGCTTCTAAAACCCTTGTATCTCCTATCTCTTAGGAGTTATTCATAAAGGGGCCCCTGAGCCCCTCAGACCACACCTGAGTCTGTAGACCATACCTGAGCCCATGCTAAGGAGGCGACAAGAGAGGAGGGGACGGTCCTTAGGTAGCTTTAAGGGAAGGGCTGGCCCCGCATGTGACTGGCAGTGACTGACACTTTCAGCCCTGTCCCCGACCTCTAGGGGAGGAAAGGGAAGGGAGACCTACCTTGGTCATGGGGTCATGTAACCGAGGCTTAATAAGATCCAAGAACTCTGAACCCCTGAACCTTGGAGGTGGGTCCCTTCCTTTAGCAAACGTCTGGGTGCGTGAGGAGAGTGATGTCCCCTTGCTCCACAGGGCATAGGCCCAGAACTCCAAGGCCGGGGCCCTCCCAGCCTTCCACCCATAAGCCCCCTCGCTCGGCTGGCCCTCCTGACCCGGGGCCGGTGGGTGCTTGTGAGTGGGGGCGGCAAGTCCGCTCAGGGGGTCGCGCTGATGGACCAGGATGGACCAGGATGGAAGGCTTCCGTTTCACCGTGATCAGTTGGTCTTTTTTCAAGTGTATCCTTCTATTTGGCAAACCCCACCAACCCAGCGGTTGCTAGAAGGTTCTGCAGGGATGGCTTCCGTTGTGGAGCAGCTGGGGCAGTTGTGACCATGACCACCACAATTTGCAGGACCGAAAGGACACCTCGAAGCTGGGGAAACTGGCCACAGGAAACAAAATGAAAGCCACAGGCGTGGCCGGCTCCGTTCCCATAACCCCTGTGTTTGCTCAGTCTGGGTCACACTATTTGCGGTAGCCCGGCCCTCTCCTGTCCCACACGTTAGTAGGAGCATGTCACTCTGCCCTCAGGGCACCCTCTTCCATGACCCCCAGCCTTCTCTCTCTCCCTTCGGGGCTCCCCCGACCTCAGTGGAGCCTGCTGCACACCCTCACACCAGCCCTTCACATGCCTTGCTGGCGTGCACACCGAGGGTCCTCCAGGACAGTGCAAGGGCCACAGGCCATGTGCGTTCCAGAATATTCGGTTGGATGCGCACTGAGTGAACAATGCAGTAGGACTGCTGGAAGCATGGAGTCAGCATTACAGTGTCAGGTTCAGAGGCAAAAATAGTTCACTGTGTTGTGTGTGTGTGTGTGTGTGTGTGTGTGTGTGTGTGTGTATGATCACAGCTGGGTTATTTTTCCAGGTGTCTTATTTAAAGAAGAATCCTGGCCACCAGAGATCCTTCGCAGGGTCTTCTGGCCCTCATGTCTCTGGCGAGATCTTTGAGCAGAGGTGCCATTTAGCTTGGGGACTACTGGAACGGAGCACGGCACCACCTTCCAAATGTGGGAAGGACAGCGACAGGGAAAGGAGACGAGATTTTGTCCCCAGCAAAACAAGGACAAACGAATGGAAGTAACAGGGAAGAAATACGGAATGAGGAAAGGCTCATGAGTCCTTGTAAGCGGGGGTACAAACCGTGGCCGCCGGCCTTGCAAAACAACGAGCTTCCGACCTTGCACGGTCAGAGCTCCTCAGAAGGCTCTCAAGTATGTGCGCTGCAGGTGAGGTTGAGCCAGCGACCTTGCGGCTGGGGTCGCCTGCTTTCTGGGCTGGCCGGGAGGAGCCAAGGACTGGATGGAGCCCGACCACCTGAAGGCAGGAGGGGAGATGAGGGGGCAGAGACCTGGGCCCCTCCAGCAGGAGTTAGGTGGCAGGTGCCAGGGGTGGGGGTAGGGGGCCGAGCTAGACCAGGCACAGGCCTGATCCAGTCACAGAATCGTCCCAGCGGCTGGAGGAGACCTGGCGTGGGAGCCCAGACAAGGTCCAGACAAGGTCCAGACAAGTTGGGGCACCGCCAGCCTGTGGGCGGGACACCTGTATCAGGAGCTCAGTCCCTGGGGGTGGGGGGTGAGTGCAGAGCAGATGACAGGCTGGCCCCGCCCCTTCACTTCGCTGCAGAAGACAGCCGTCTCAAAGCCAATCCACACTAAGCCAGACCTCGGGCAGGCGGATCTCAGGGCACCCCGCACCCCTCCAGCCCCGGGGCCCTGAAGGAGGCACTTCTGAGCTGGTAAGAACACACTTGCTTCAGTGGGATTTCCTTCAACGTGAAGCAGGATGAGAAAGCTGCCTGTCATTAGCAGCCTCCCAAATCCCGTCACTCTGGGGGTGGCCACACCTGACCTCTTGTCCCCCGTGGGGGCCGAGCGGGCTGGGCGTGGCTGAGCCCTGCGCATCCTCCTTGGGACTTGGCTGTTCTGGGGCTCCAGGCTCAGCTGGCCTCAGTGTCCACTGTGGTCACTGCCTCGTGGACCAGGGCTTGTGGGCAGAGAGACCGGGAAGTCACACCTGAATGCCACAGTAGGTTTGGAAGGTAACCTGCCTTGGAAAGGTTACCTTCTGCAGAGTTAGGACAGTTGCCACCAGACGGCTGTTCTGAGGGTGGCTGGAGGGTGGGGTTGGCTTAACTCACTTCATCCATTCGATCTGAAATTGTCCTCCCTGTGAACTTTCTGCCCCGGGACAGACCAGGGTTGGACTGAAGCGTCCAGGAAAATGTCACTTCCAAGAACGCTGCCAAATCTCAGCTCATAAAGTCCAGAGCAACGTGGTTCTGAGTTACTGTGGGCAACTTCTCTCCTAGCCACGCACCTCCGTGTAAATACAAATCTGGCGCCGTGTCTGATGACTCACAGGGGCTATGTGTGAAGAAGGCGCAGGGAAGGGAAGGCAGTCTGAGAATACTCAGCATTTTCCCACCAAGTAACTATCATGAAAGCCAGTGCCCTGAGGGAGGTGTTTTCTAACCCCCTCCCCAAAAAAGAGACCTGAATTTCCCCCATTTATCCTACAATCCACGCAAGTTACCAGAAACTGTGCTGTTTAAAACCAAACTGTAAGAGTCACCTTGGCATGGTGACTGGCGGTGGGTTGGAGAAAAAAAACACCGTGCACTGATGACCCCCACCCCTCACCCGCAGACCTGGAATGTTCCGCGTCAGTTTGAAAACAGCCAATCATGAATCCCCAGCTTCCCATCACCCTGACAGGGGAGGCAACCTATCCCATCCTGCCACATCCCTAAAGTGCCCTTATTTGGTGGTCTGCCCTCCCAGGAGCGGACCGGAAGTCTTTCACCCATAAAATACCTCGCCCCTCCTGTACCAGGCTCAACTTCCCTGACTCCCCACTCCAGAGTCATGGAACCTCACCCGGGAGTTGCAGATCCCAATAAAGGTCTTCTTGGCCCCATAACTTGGTTTCTTTCTTTCCTCTCATCTCTGCCTCCATCCATTAAATCTTACACAAACAGTTTTGTAGAGAACATGACTCGTTCACACAATAAAGAAAAATCTTAAAATCCATCTCTTGAAAAGTTGGGTCTGGAGCAGCCAAGGTAAGGTGGTGTCAGAATGAAAGAGGGCCCCTTACCAGTTCCAGGCAGACAGCCTCCCCCAGGGGCTGCTAAAGGAGCCAAGAGATCTTTCTACCTCTGAACTTCCCCTTTTTGCGCAAGGTCTGCCGACTGGCTCCAGGAAGGATCCAGATCCCTCAGATTACAGGAAGGAAACAGCAAAACCACTCAGAAAGGATGAAGGTGGGGCAGGTTGACACAGGACCCCAGGGCACCCTGTGAAGCAAGGCAGGCAGGCAACTGACTGTGGACAGCGGCCAAGGTCAGGACGGCCGGCTCTGAGAGACCCAATGACCGGTGGGATGACCCTTTTGCTTTTCTTTCCTTCTTCCTATTTCTCCCAAGTCTCCTGTGGTCTCAAGTAGTTTGATACTTGGAAAAAATAAAAAGAGCCTTATTGGAGAGATGATGCTATAGGAACTTAATGGTCAGGGACATGGGGCACTCCCCATTAATCGCTCCCCACGACCCGCCCCCCCCCCCCCCCCCCCCCCCCTTAAAAAGGCTGCCTCCAGGCACCTGACTTCAGCTCAGTCATGATCTTGTGGTTTGTGAGTGGGTTTGAACCCTGCATCAGGCTGACAGCTCAGAGCCTGGAGCCTGCTTTTGGATTCTGTGTCTCCCTCTTTCTCTGCCCCTCCCCTGTCTCCCTCTGTCTCTGTCTCTCAAAAGTAAATAAGCATTAAAAAAACATTTTTTTTAATGGGGTGCCTGGGTGGCTCAGTTGGTTAAGCATCCAGCCCCATTCAGGTCATGATCTCACAGTTGGTGGGTTGGAGCCCCGGATTGGGCTCTGTGTTGACAGCTCAGAGCCTGGAGCTGCTTCAGATTCTGTGTTTCCCTCTCTCTCTCTGACCCTCCCCTGCTCGCACTGTCTCTCTCTGACTCTTAAAAAAAATTTTAAGGCAGCCTCACCGTCCCCTCACCTTTCATCCTTTCCTGGGCTGGTCGTGTTGACCTGTGGCTAGTGACCCCTGACTGCAGCCAGAGGGGCCCCAGGGGGAGCCCACGGGAGCCCTGACCCGCGGCTGCCAGTCCCCTTCACGGGTGCCCGGGGTCCCTGACCTCCCGGCCCGCCCAGGCCCTGCCCCTGCCCCGTGGACGGGGCCCCCTACTCCTGGAGCTCGTGGGTCCGGCCTTGCCCGCGCTCACCTGATGCCCACTTTCCGAGCAAAGCGTCAGCCCCACGGGGCCGCGGGGACCTGCTGGACTGGCTTGGCGAATTTCAGACCCCGGGGTCTTCCGCCCGCCCGGAGGAGACCCGGCCCGCCAGCCCCGCCCGGGACGGTCCCAGGAAGGGGGAAGGTCCCGCCAAGTCCCCTCTCTTTCCTGCGGGGTGGGGGCAGCACTCACCTGCCGTCCCGGGGCGCATCTTCCAGGTGCAGCTCCCCAGACCGGGCGGGAACCGAGCGGGGAAGGGACACAGGCGCGCCCTCGGAGCAGACAGCGGCTGGGGAGGGAGAGCCGAGGGCGGGCGGAGGGGCCACGCGGAAGCGCGGCCGGTGCGGCGGCGGCAGGTGCAGGTGCGCGGGCAGCGCCCAGGGGCTCCCGGGGCGGCAGAGCGGGAGGCGCCCCCGCCCTGGCGACAGGCTGCCGGCACGACTGAGCAGGGTTTGTTCCCCAGGGTGGGACGTCGTGTCCCTCCCTTACCGGTTCGCGGCCTCGGCCCCAGATTTGATGTCTCACAAGAGGAAACAGCGAACAAAGATTAAGCATGTCCTGGGCCATCTAAACTTAAGGCCGAGTGTTAGCGGGGTCCAAGTTAGGGGTCAACAACCCTGGGCCCAAGTCAGAAGGCCCCTGCTTCATCCAGAAGGGTCCCTGGGCTTGCACAGCCCAGCAGTGCTGCACCTCGTGCCCTCTTCTTCTTTTTAATTTTTAATGTTTTTTATTATTCATTTTTGAGAGACATAGAGAGACAGTGTGAGCAGGGGAGGGTCAGAGAGAGAGAGGGAGATACAGAATCTGAAGCAGGCTCCAGGCTCTGGGCTAGCTGTCAGCACAGAGCCCGACACAGGGCTGGAACCCACGAACCGTGAGATCATGACCTGAGCTGAAGCTGGACGCTTAACCCACTGAGGCCCCAGGCGCCCCTCACTGTGCCTTCTTCTAACCTCAGGGCCTGGTTTGGGGAAATGCAGCAGGGACAGTGCCCTGGGCGCCATGGTCAGGGCCACAGGTTTGCAAGTCCTGTTGTTCATTCGGAGGCAGGTGTTGCCGGGGTCTAGCGGGTATTTGAAGAAAGCTTCCGGGGAGACTCCCAGCCCCTAATACAGACAACTGCTCTCTCCCTAGACTCACACCCTAGACACCCTCGGGGTTTTATGGCTCTTTGGAACACAGTGTAGTCACAGTGGCCTCTGAAGGCCAAGGGCACGTTAAGGCTCCAAGGGCAGCTGGTCATCTTTACAGAACAATAGTGCTCCAGGGAGACAGATCTTTGCAAAAGACCCTCTCCCACCCCCAGAGTCCGTGGGCCCCACATTTCCGCTGGTCCCTGATTCTCTTCTCCCAAAAAGCCCAGAGGCCTCAAGAGTGCAACACGGGGTCCCCTCACCTAGTCCCAGGATCCGCATCGCCATGGGGGTCAACAGGGGCCTGACTGTGACCTTCCCCATCATTGTCTTTGCCCCCTAAGGAGCTCCTGCGTGGCCCCATCCAGGGAGCCTGGGGACACATGTCCAGTGGACAGTTTGGCTGGACTCCTCCCGGTCACCCCTCCCCACAGCGTTCCACCGTGTCAGGGGAATCAGAGGACGGGGACCCCCCAACTCCAGGGCTTGAGAACTGTACCACAGCTCGACCGTGGCACGTTTCGCTTTGGATGCCACGTCTGGGACGCCCCCAGTGGCTCCTAGTAATTATGTTGAGTAAGTTCATTAAGGTGGATGTTGGGGGCCCCCGAGTGGCTCAGCCAGTTGAGCATCTGGCTCTGGATTTCGGCTCAGGTTGTGATCTCACGGTCGTGATGTCAAGCCCTGCATCTGGCTCCGTGCTGAGCATGGAGACTGCTTGGTAGTCTCTCTCCTCCTCCTCCTCCTCCTCCTCTTCCTCCTTCTTCTCCTCCTTCCCTGTTCATGTGTGTACATGCACGTGCACTCTCTCTCTCTCCAAATAAATACACTTAAATATTTTTTAAATAAAGTAGATTTTGATTTCATTGACCAAGAATCTCAACTTTGTCTTTAGCTCGGCTGATTTCAGAGATTGAGTGTTTGTGTCCTGTTGCTTTCATTTATTTTTATTTTTAAATTTTTTTTACGTTTATTTATTATTGAGACAGAAACAGAGCATGAGTGGGGTAGGGGCAGAGAGAGAGGGAGACACAGAATCTGAAGCAGCTCCAGGCTCTGAGCTGTCAGCACAGAACCCGACGCGGGGCTCGAACCTATGAACCATGAGATCATGACTTGAGCCGAAGCCGGACGCTTAACCAACTGAGCCCCCTAGGCGAGCCTCTACTTTCTTGTTCTATGAATTCAGCTCCTTTAGATACCTCACATGAGTGGAACGTACACTATTTGCCTTTTTATGACTAGCTAGTATAAAGTTCTCAAGGTGCATCCATGCTGTAGCACGTGACAGTTTGTCATTCTTTCTTAAGGCTGAATAATACTCCATCCTACGTACATGCCACATTTTGTTTATCTATTTATTTGTTGATGAACACTTGGGTTATTTCCACCTCTTGACGACTGTGAATAATGCTGTTATGAACATAGCAGATGGATGTACATCTCTTTGAGACCCTGTTTTCAATTATTTTTGTGTACGTACCCTGAAATCAGATTGCTAGATCATATGACAATTCTATTTTTAAGTTTTTAAAGAAACACCAGGGGCGCGTGGGTGGCTCAGTCGATTAAGTGCCTGACTTCAGCTCAGGTCACGATCTTACAGTTTGTGGGTTCGAGCCCCACGTCGGGCTCTGTCCTGACAGCTCAGAGCCCAGAGCCTGCTTCGGATTCTGTGTGTCCTTCTCTCCCTGCCCCTCCCCTGCTCATGATCTGCCTCTCTCTGTCTCTCAAAAATAAATAAATGTTAAAAAAAAAATTAAAAAGGAAGAAAAGAAACGCCAGCTTCCCTGTGGCTGCACCATTTTATATTCCTAATAACACTGTGCAAGTGTTCGACTCTCTCCACATCCTCACCAACACGTTTTGTTTTGCTTTTTAGATGTTTAAATAGGAGCCATCCTAATGGGCATGGGCTGGTATCTCACCGTGGTTTGATTTGCACGAGTCTCTAATGATGAGTGATTTTGAGCATCTTTTCGTGAGCTTTGTGGCCATCCGTGTTTCACCCTTGGAGAAAGGTCTGCTCAAGTTCTTCGCACATTTTGTAGTCCAGTTTTGTTGTTGTTGCTGCTGAGCTACAGGGGTTCTTGGAATATTCTGGATATTAATTCCTGATCAGATGTATTGTTTGCAAATATATTCCCTGGTTCCACAGGCTCCTCTTCCACTGTGTTGTGTCCTACGCACAATGCACGGTTGGTCAAGTTTGATACAGGCTTGTCTATTTTTGCTGTTTTTGCCTGTGCTTTCCGTGCCATGTCCAAAAAATCATTACCAAGTCCAGTGTTACAAAGTTTCTCTCCTATGTTTCCTTCTAGGAGCTGTACGGTTTTAGGACCCACGTTATAGTCCTTGATCCATTTTGAATTAGTTTTGTATATGGAGTTAGGGAAGGACCTGACCACGTCCTTTTGCTGTGGATGTCCACTTTTCCCAATACCATTGCTGAAGAGACTGTCCTCTCCCCACTGAGTGGTCTTGGCGTCCATGTCCAAGATCATTTGACCGTATACGCCAGGGTCTTTTGCGGGGTTCTCTAGCACATTCCATTGATACATAGAGAACCTTTCTTTATGCCAGTACCCGTTTTTATTATTATTGCTGTAGCTTTACAGTAAGTTTTGAAATCAGGAAGTGTGAGCCTTCCAGCTTGTTCTTTTTCAAGATTCTTTTGGCTATTCAGAACCCCCTTGGATTCCACAGGAACTTTTGGTTGGGTTTTTCTATTTCTGTCAAAAAACATCACTGAGATCTTGATAGGGCTTTCACTGAATGTGTAGATTGTTTCAGGAGGTATTGATAGCTTACAGATATTAAACCTTTCAATCTGCGAACGTCAGATGTCTTTTCGTTTATTGGTGACTTTCTTCCTCTCTTCCAGCCGTGTTTTATAGTGTTCAGTGTGCAGGTTTTTCTGCTTCCGTGGTTGAGTTAGGGTTTGTTTGTATTTTGCTCCAATCACCTGGACTAGACCCTGTTCCCTGTTCTCAGCAGGTCTGTAAGAGTCACACCTGCTCAGCTTCTCCCGAGCAGCTCCCATTATTTAAGAAAAAAAGTGATATGATTCCCATTTCTCTTGATCTACACTAAGGAACATTTTTTTGCCCTTCTTAAAAAGGAAATGCTTTTTAAGTGAAAAATGTAAAGAAATCTATGAGGCTAATAAAAGGCAGGATGACTAAATAAATTACTGTTTAAACACTTGGAACTCTACTCGGGAACTTAAAATGACTTAATATTACTTGCAATATACATGGAAAATGTACATGAAATGCGCTTTAAGTGAAAAGGCAGGAGCGAAAGTGGACATTGATGCGTATAAGACTGGGAGGGAACGCAGGAAAGGAAAAAACCCGTGGTATTTGCCTGTGCATGATATCAAGCCACATTACCTCAATAAAATTTTAAATAAGTATGCACTACAAGACATGGAGGCAACCTAAGAGCCCACCGATAGAGGGATGGATAAAGAAGATGTGGTGTCGATATATAACGGAATATTACTCAGCTATAAAAAAAGAACAAAACCTTGCCATTTGTGACAACACGGATAGGCCTGGAGAGTATAATGCTAAGTGAAGTAAGTCAGACAGAGAAACACAAGGACAACATAATTTCACTTCTCTGCGGAATCTAAAACACCAACCAACGAAACCACCAAACAAATAAAAACCAGAAACAGACTCAAGAATACAGAGAACAAGGGGTGGCTGGGTGGCTCAGTCGGTTAAGCCTCCGACTTCGGCTCAGGTCAGATCTCACGTTCGTGGGTTCGAGTCCCGCATCAGGCTCTGTGCTGACAGCTAGCTCAGAGCCTGGAGCCTGCTTCCAGTTCTGTGTCCCCTTCTCTCTCTGCCCCTCCCCCTCTCATGCTCTGTCTCTGTCTGTATCAAACATAAATAAAACATTAAAAAATTTTTTAAAAAGAATACAGAGAACAAACTGGTGGGTGCTAGAGGAGAGGGGGCTGGGGGCTGGGTGAAACAGGGGACGGAGACGCAGGGGCACAAGCTTCTGCTCGTAAGATGAATAAGTCCCAGGGACGAAAGGTACAGTATAATGTTGTAAAGCCTTTGTAAAGTGACAGATGGCAACCAGCTTCTGGTGAGAGGTGTGTAGCAGTAACGTGCAGAACACTGAATACTGTGTTATAACCTGAAACTAACACAACACAGTTCCCCCTCAGTTCCTTTATGTACGCGGGCCACTTGGGCCACAGGCTCATCTTCACAGCCCTTCCCCCTCGACAGGCCCTTTCCCCTCTCCTCCAAGTCCAGGGTTCACTCCCCAGAGTCCCCAGAGACGGCTACTGTCCCTAGCATTTCCCGAGGCCCTCAGAGCCAGTCTCCGTGTATGCAAGCCTGCTATATCTCCCTCTGCCTTTTTACACAAAAGATACATTGTACGTGGTGTTTCATAACCTACCTTTTATGTCAGAAAGCTTTGTACACAAACACACCCAGGCTTTGCTTACGCTTCCTGAGTGCTGTACTCCATTCCGCTGTTGGGGGAGGCACATCTTTGTCATTTTTTTTCAAGACTTTATTTAAAATCTAGTCAGTTAACATGTAGTGTAATACTGGTTTCAGGAGGAGAATTCAATGGTTCATCACTTACACACAACACCCGGTGCTCATCCCAATCAGCACCTCCTTAGTGCCCGACACCCACTTAGCCCTTCCCCATGCCCCCAACTCCCCTCCATCAACCCTGTTTGTTCTCTATTGTAAGAGTCTCTTGTGGTTTCTCTCCCCCGTCCCGGTAAGGCATATCTTTAAGCCACACCTTTTGTTTTTGGATGAACATACTCTTTAAATAGGTGCAGCAGGGCAGTTTGGGTTACTTTTAGTCTTTTGCACTATTAACAACGCGGCAATGAATACCTTCGTGCCTCCACATTGGCTTAAATACTGAGATGGATTTAAAATAAAGTGAATTACTGAATCAGAGGGTGTGTGAATTCTGGATTTAACAGCTATTTCAAGGGAAGTAACAGCAGTTTCCATGGCTGCCAGGAGCCCCGAGAAGGCCTCTCCATCCATAGCCTTCCCAAGGCACCCCGTCATCCAACTCGCCTGTGCTAACCTGGCGCTGGGGAAGAAAAGTCTTTGTATGATTCTAGTTGCTTCTTTCATTAAAGTGATTGCTTTGGGGCACCTGGGGGCTCGGGTGACTAAGCATTAGACTTCTGCTCAGGTCATGATCTCATGGTCTGTGGGTTCGAGCCCCGCGTTGGGCTCTGTGCTGACAGCTCAGAGCCTGGAGCTGCTTCCGATTCTGTGTCTCCCTCTCTCTCTGCCCCTCCCCCACTAGCGCTCTGTTTCTCAAAAATGAATAAACGCTAAAAACAAATTTTTTGAAAAGTGATTGCTTTGGCATACTTTCATAGATTTAAAAGCCATTTGTGATTTGTGTGTATTTCTTTTTCAGGAACTGTCTGGTCATATCAATTGCCCAGTCTTCTATGAAGTTGTTAGTCTTTTCCTTTTTGAGTTGGGGTAGCTGTGAGAAATAGTTGGTTGACTAGATAATACATTTATATAGTCCAGCTTTTTAAAAAATTTTTTTAATGTTTTATTATTTTTGATACAGAGAGAGACAGAGCATGAGAGGGGGAGGGGCAGAGAGAGAAGGGGACACAGAACTGGAAGCAGGCTCCAGGCTCTGAGCTGTCGGCACAGAGCCCGACACGGGGCTCGAACCCACGAACATATCTGACCTGAGCTGAAGTCGGAGGCTTAACTGACTGAGCCACCCAGGAGCCCCTAGTCCAGTTTTTTAAAAGCGTCTTAAAAGGTATATGGTGATAAATCTTAACCTACTAGAAACCCAGAGTTAATCATTTCTTGGTTGTCCTTCTAGAATTTCTTCCTGCATACCCAACCAAGCCCCACCACACACACACCCCCACACACGCACACACACACACATGCACACGCACTTTAACTCTCACATGCTCTCCTCCTGCCCCTCCTCCTGCTTGTCACGACACCTTGGCGTGTCCGTCACTTGTGCATACAGAGCTCTCCCTGTTCTTTCGACACAAACAAAGCGTCTGGCGGCGTGGACCGACCGTAATTTTTCTAGCAAGCTCCTCACTATAGACATCCTCTTCCACTTCTCATTGGGACTAACACTGTAACAACGATCTTCCACATAGGACGTTTCACTCACATAAAATGTGTAAAACAACAAGAATAACAAAACCCTCTTCGACGTTGGGGTGCCCGGCTGGCTCAGTTGGTAGAGTAGGGAACTCTTGATCTTGGAGTCACGAGTTGGAGCCCCAGGCTGGGCATAGAGCCTACGTTAAAAAATAAATAAATAAAACAAATCTTAGAAGCGGAACTGCCGAGCTTGTGTTATTTGTAATTTTGATAAAAGTTTGCCAAAGCGGACCTGGACGGCTGGCGCTTTCACTGACAGCCACGCTTGTTTCATTCTAAAGACTTCTCCAGGTTAATTTTTACTGTTCGTGATTTTCACTTGATTTGCTTACTTGGGAAAGCACTGCCATTTAAAATGGGTCTCCCCTTATTTAAAAAATGTTTTAAAAAAGCAGCGGGCGGGGGGGGTTCCCTGGGTGGCTCAGTCAGTTGAACATCTGACTTCGGCTCAGGTCATGATCTCAAAGTTGATGAGTCTGAGCCCCATGTCAGGCTCAGTGCTGACAGCTCTCCTGTAAGTTTCTCCTGTAAGACCTAGGAGTGAAAACATATGGTATCTGTTCTTCTCCGCCTGACTTATGTCACTTAGCATAATACCCTCGGGTTCCATCCATGTTGCTACAAATGGCCAGATTTCATTCTTCCTCATTGCCATATGGTACTCCATTGTATAGATAAACCACATCTTCTTGATCCACTCATCAGGTGATAGACATTTAGGCTCTTTCCATGTTTTGGCTATTGTTGACAGTGCTGCTGTGAACATTGGGGTACATGTGCTCCTATGCGTCAGCACTTCTGTATCCCTTGGGTAAATCCCCAGCAGTGCTATTTGCTGGGTCACAGGGGAGTTCTATGGATAGTTTTTTGAGGAAGGTCCACACTGTTTTCCAGAGCGGCTGCACCAGTTTACATTCCCACCAACAGTGTAGGAGGGTGCCCGTCTCTCCACACCCTCGCCAGCATCTATAGTCTCTTGATTTGTTCATTTTAATAGCTCATTTCTTTTAACACTGATTCACCTCTGGTTTGTTTGGATGCTTATCTCTTTGCCGATGGAGGGACATCCTGGTTTCTTCCAGGTTTTGGCAATGATCAATAAAGCCCCTAAAAACATCTGTGTGAAGGTTTGGTGTGCACATATGCTTTCAACTCCTTTGGGTAAATATCACAGAGTATGATTGCAGAGCCATACAGTAAGAATATGTTAAGTTTGTAAGAAACCCCCCAAATCATCCAAAGTGTCTGTCCCATTTTTCATTCCCACCACCACCAAATGAGAATTCCTCTTGTTCCATATCTTCACTAGTATTAGGTGTTGTTAGTGTTCTGGACTTTTTCTCTTTTAACAGGTGTGTGGTGGTGTCGGTGTTTTAATTCGCCTTTCCCTAGGACATATGATGCGGGTTATCTTTTCTTTCACTTATCTGACATTTGTACATCTTTGGTGAGGTGCCTGTTAAATCCTTTGGTCCATTTTTAAATTTAGTTGTCTCATTTTCTTATTGTTGAGTTTTTAGAGCTCTTTGTATATGTTGGGTAACAGTGCCTTGTTAGATGTGTCTTTGACAAATATTTTTCCCTGGACTGTGGCTTGTCTTTTCATTCTCTTGACACTATCTTTTGGAGAGCAGATATTTTTAACTTTAATGAAGTCCAGCTTATCAATGATTTCTTTCAGGATCATGCCTTTTGTTTTGTATCTAAAAAGTCATCCCTATACCCAAGGTCTTGTAGGTGTTCTCCTATTTTATCTTCTGGGAGTTTTACAGGTTTGCATTTTACATCTGTGTCTGGGATCCGGTTTTTCTTTTTAAGTTTATTTATTACTTATTTTGAGAGGGAGTGAGATTGCATGAGTCGGGGAGGGACAGAGAGAGAGAGAGAGGGAGAGAGAGAGAATCCCAATCAGGCTTTGAGCTGTCAGCAAAGAGCCGGATGCAGGGCTCAATCCCACAAACTGTGAGATCATGACTTGAGCCGAAATCAAGAGTTGCAATCTTGACCGAGCCACCCAGGAGCCACCCAGGAGCCTCTGGGATCAATTTTGAGTTAATTTTTTTTAAAGGTGTAAAGTCTATTTCGAGATTCATTTTTTTGTTTTGTTTTGTTTTTGCCTGTGGATGTCCCATTGTTCCAAGACCATTTGTCGAGAAGACTGTCTTTGCTCTCTTGTATTATCTTTGCTTCTTTGTCAAAGATCAGTTGACTATATGCGGGTCTCCTATACGCTCTCTAGTCTGTTCCATTGATACGCTTGCCTAGTCTGTCGCCAACACCACAAAGTCCTAATCACTGTACCTTTATAGTAAGTCTTGAAATTGGGTAACATCAGTCCTGCAACATTGTTCTTCTCCTTCGATCCTGTGTTGGCTATTCTGGGTCTTTTGCTTCTCCATATAAACTTTAGAATCAGTTTGTCAATATCCACAAAACAACCCACTGCAGTTTTGATTGGGATTGCAGTGAATCTACAGATCAAGTTGGGAAGAATGGACATCTTCACAGTACTGAGTCTTCCTGTCCATGAACATGGAATATCTCTCCCATTTACTTTTTCTTTGACTTTGTTCATTAGTGTTTTGTTGTTTTCCTCATATAGATCTTGTACATATTTTTATAGATTTATACCTAAGTATTTCATGTTGGGGGGTGATAATCAAATGGTATTATAACAGTTTTAGAACTGCCGACATGAACTGAACTGGTTGGTATACGGCATCTGGCACAGACAGCCAGAAGCTAGCATGCACTGAGACATCTTACTATTTATGCACACTGTAGATTGTCCGGAGGCACTGAGGCTGCCAGGCACTCTGCTGAGTTGTGAGTGAGGTTGTTCAGAGTCCTGGCCAGCTGACCAACCACAGGGAAAGTAAAGACTTTCCATGTCCAGGAGGCCTCCTAGGAAAGCCATAGCATAGTGGCAGGGCTGACCTTTCTGAGCTCTTTCAACCTTAGAGGAGGAAATGTTGATTTAAAAAAAAAATTTTTTTTTTTAGCATTTATTTATTATTGAGAGACAGAGAGAGACAGAGCATGAGCAGGAGAGAGGCAGAGAGAGGAGGAGACACAGAATCCAGAGCAGGCTTCAGGCTCCAAGCTGCCGGCACAGAGCCTGACACGGGACTCGAACCCACGAATCTTGAGAGATCATGACCTGAGCCAAAGTCAGATGCTTAACCGACTGAGCCACCCAGGCGTCCATGAAATGTTCATCTCTGGAGGGGCCAAAGACCTAGACAGAGGAGCTCTGGGGAAGGTGGACTTCAATTCAACTCGCCAAATGTTCTAGATGCGAGACACGGTAATCTCCAGAGGTACATCAGGGAACAAAACAAAGATCTGGGCTTGAGCAGCTTTCGTAACCTTCTAGAGCCAAGTTCAAACTGTGAAGCGGGATCACAGGTCCCTGGGGAGGACCCGTGTTTGCCAGCGAAAAACCCTCAGCAACCAAGAGGAGCAGAGTATGGGCAGCGACCCCCAAAGGCCCTGTGTAAGGAGGCACATGGAGAGGCCCCGGTGATGCTGGGGGGCCGGGGAGGCTGGGGGTGGTGACAAGCAGGACATTAGGTTGTCCTGGAACAAGACAGGGGAGGGAAAGGAAGAAGCCTGAGGTTGGGGAAGGCACCTTTTGGGTGGAAACTTGGCACCCTTTTCTAAACCACAGCTTTGTCAGAAGCTTCCCTGTCCGCAACATGTCAGGAGGAGAAATCCAGAGGCCCGTGAACTCTGGCTTGGAGAAGGGCCCTGACTTCCTGACTTCGTTTGGAAATCTCTGAATCCGAATTCGTCCAGAACAGCTGGGAGAGATGACCTGAGAGGGTAGACGGAGAAGCTGGCTGCACTTTCGGGAGCAACCCCAGTGGTGGACCCGATGGTAAGGCTCACGTGAAGGGCTCGCGCTGACTCGACGGCCATTTGTTCAAGACCAGCCCAGCCGTAGCTCTTAGGAAGTCCTGGGAGGCGAGGGTCCACAGCAGTGTGTCCAGCTTCTGAACGGCTCTCGCTTTTTCTGCCGGTCAAGCTGTGACTTCCAAACTGTTTCTCTGAAAGTCTCCTGAAGGTGCCGGATGTTTTTGTGCAGATAATCCATGGTGACTTTGGGGTTTTCATTTGGAAAGGTGTTGCCCACAGACACCAAGTGCTGAGTCACACCCTTAGCTGCAGAAATCCACCTTGAAGGTGTGAGAAGAGTCCATACTTTGGACAGTTTCCCTCTCCTAACTGTGGGGAGTTTTATATCCTGTAGTTTCCAGTGTTTCTTATATGTCCTGGGCATCCTCGTGGGGAGCAACATGGCACAGGGAGGGACTGAAGCAGAATTCGTGCATCTCCCGGAAGAGGCTCCTGCGCAGGGACTTCATCATCTGCGGAGAGAAAAGGCACACGCTGTCCATGAACTTGAGTGATATGTAAGTGCGAGAACAGCTCCAAGGGCAGGTTGGAACGATTGTTGCCCATTTGGTAGAAGGGAGGGTCCGTGTGGAAAAGAGGCTTTGGCTGAAAGCGTACTATCAGTCAGTATTATAATGGATAATTATATTGACTATTATTATTAATATATTATATTTTATATCAATTATATCGATAATCGATAACTTGTGCAGTGGGGCAGGCGAAGTGCACAAAGGGTATGTTAGTAGCCCACATTCCCGGAGGGCCATGCCTCCTTCCATGAAGATGCATACATATTGGGCGGTCACTGCATCCGTGAGGGACCCACGCACAGGACCTCCCAGACCACGTGGCCCCCGCGTGTCTCCTCTGCGTCGACTTTACCCACGTCTGTGACCTGTTTACTCACACCTCCCCCAGAACGCAAGATTTGTGAGAACCAAAACCAAAGAACAAACACCCAAACTCATTTCCTGGTTTTCATGTTTTATGACACAATTTTTGCTGACAGTTTCAGGATGAAGAGCATGGGAATTGGCTCAGCCTGGCCCTGACCTCCCAGTTCTCTGGTTCAGCAGCTGGGTGGTTCTGGGGTGTGAGCTCATTTGGAGGCGGGGAGCGAGGTCCACACCCACCTCAGAGGTTAGAGAATAGAGAGAAGGTACCAGAACAATGCTGGACATAAGAAAGAAACTCTATAAAAGGTCGCTATGATTATTATTTTTATGAGTTTTTAGGAGTTATCTCTCACCGTCATAAACAATCAAGAGAAAAATGAGCTGAATTTCAGCTTTGATACAGAAAAAAGTTCGGGGTCCCTGTGGGGCTCAGTCATTAAGCATCTGACCCTTGATTTCAGCTCAGGTCATGATCTCATGCTTCCTGACATAGAGCCCCTCCATCGGGCTGTGCGCTGACAGTGCAGAGCCTGCTTGGGATTCTCTCTCTCCCTCTCTCTGTGCCTCCCCCCCAACCCTGCTCTCTCTCTCAAAACAAAGAAACTTAAAAAAAAATTAAAAACAGAAAAAAGTTAAGTAAAAGTCTACCACAAAAAACACTGTGGGACACCTGTCCTAGAATATTCCAAGGAGAAAAGATGTTTCCTAAAGGGAAGTCCTTTGGCAAAGAAAACAAACCATTTCAACAGCACATTAGTCCCAAAATGCTGAATGCAAGAAGACAAAGTATTGCGGGAACTCGGGGACTGGGCAGTTGGACCAGACGCCATACATTGGCGGTTGGGGGCCGTGGAGGCCCGCCCGCACCCTCCGCCGCACCCCAGCCCATCACCCATCCCTTCCGGGCCCCCACGCGGACACCGCAGCCCCACCTTCTCTTCGGTCCTCTTGTGACGCACCCGAGAGACACGCGGCCCACTCAGCCCCCAGACAGCCACACTCCTGGGGCGTGTTCTGGGGCCTCTCGGGATGAGTAAGGCCTCACCTGGAACACGTCCTTTCCGGGGGTCCGCAAAGAACCGAAGGCATCAGCGGCGAAGGGAAGGACAAAGCGTCGCAGAAGTCACCAAAGTTCCATACCAACAGGTGAGTGATCCGTGACCCCCC
The DNA here is from genome assembly GCA_004023845.1 of Helogale parvula. Classification (NCBI taxonomy): domain Eukaryota; kingdom Metazoa; phylum Chordata; class Mammalia; order Carnivora; family Herpestidae; genus Helogale; species Helogale parvula. The sequence continues at coordinate 22,951 of PJEM01011985.1, forward strand.
TTCCTACGTCCCTCCCGGTGACGTCACCCCGACCTCCAGGCCCGGAAGGCACCCCCTTCCGCCGCCACCCCTCCTTTCCGGGTGTCCCCCACGTGTCTTAGTCCGCATCCAACACGGGCCTCGGCTTTCAGGGAGAAGCACAGGTCTGGCTGCCCACGCGGGCTCAGCCCGGAGACCCCGGGTCGGGGTGTCCCCAGCGGCCGAAGAGAAGGGGCCTGGGTAGTCCGACCCTCGGGCCGCATCTCCTGAGAGAGAGGCCGCTCCCCTTCCCCCCACGTCTCGTCCCTGCCTGGCCTCGCCCTGCTCCCCCTCACCGTGCTGCGCCTCTCCGTGGGTGGGAGCTGGTGTGCGCTGCCAAGCCATCCCTCTGGGCGCACCCACCGCTGGGGGCGCCCTCTCCTCCCTGCCCCCCTGCCCGGCCACTGGGGGCGCCCTCTCCTCCCTCCCCCGCCGCTGGGGGCATCCTCTGCCACCCCCCAGGCCCACGGCCTCCCCACCACTCAGACCCCCGCGGTGCCAAGAGGGGGCCCCAGACTCTCCTGCGCATACCCCTGTCCAGTGGGTGCCACGACCGCCTCTTCTGCCCCAACCTGTGTCCCGTGGCCACCACCACCACCTTTCCTGTGTCGCCCCGTGTCCCGTGGGCACCACTAACTTTCTTGTCCCCTCCCCCCCCCCAACTGTGCCCGGTGGGTGCCAGCACTGCCTCTCCTGCTGGGTGGACCCCGGGGAGCCACAAGCGGGCCACAGAGGCCTTCCCTGCCATAGGACCCCTTTGAACCGCCCTTCAAACTGCCTTACGCTTTTCTGCAGTTGGGGTTGCTGAGACTGTTCAACCAAACGTCCCCGCCGGAGGGTCCCACGGTCGAGAAGCCTGTGCCCCAAAGGGGCGGGCCACGCGAAGGACCCCGCGCCCCCTAGTGTGCGGTCTCTGGGCCGGGAGGCCCAGGTCAGCACCCGTGCTACCCGCGGGCACGCGCCTGCCCAAGCTTCTCCAAGCCAGGGCTTGGCCTCCTCCCTGACACCCTCACCCCTTACGATACGGACTCATTGTTTGCAGGGAAGAGGAGACCCCCCTGAAGGACTTAGAATTAAAATGTTTCCGTGAAAATGCTAACTCAGCCGTCTGAATCCTGCCCACGCAGTACTTCCGTGTATCGAATGGGATTAGGGACTCCTTCGTCCTGTAGACCCGCGGCGGCCGTGGAAGCGGGGCCTGGGTTTTCTCCGGGCACTGGCCTGGCTGGGCCGCTCGGGAGGGAGCACTCCGCACTCACCGATGCTCTTAAAATGCCGAGCCGGCTCCAAGTCCAGGCTTCCCCAAACCCCACACTTTCCGAGCAGCTGCACTGGTCAGTTCAGGCTCTAAAGAACCACCCCTGACCCGCGCGGAAACAGTACAGGTTCATTGCTTACAGTTCTGGAGGCTTAGACGTTCAAGATCAAGGTGCGTGAAGATGAGGTTCTTGGGGAGGTCTCTGTTCCAGGGTTTCAGACAGCTGCCATTCCTCCTGTGATGGAGAGCAGCACTCTGGTGTTTATTCCTCTTCTTAAAAGGGCACTAATCCCACCAAGACCCTCATGACCTCATCTAGGTCTGATTACCTGCTGTTGCACGGGGTGGGGGGGGGCGGTGGAGGGGACGGAGGAGGTCTTCAACATATGCATCTTGGAGGCACACAAGCCTCTGGTCATAACAGCATGATATCCAAACCCAGCACCACACAACCTTCCAGAAGGAAGTTATGGGGAGCCTCCCCCCATCAATGCTTTCTGTTGCAGTTGAGGAGATTGGGAACCCAGTTAAGTGACTTGACTGTGGCACGTGCTCATGCGTCATGTATAAATCCTATCCCTTCGAAGTGCCGACCTTCCAGAGCCCCGTGTTGGATTCAACTGGGAGAAATAGTGAGGTAGTATTTGGGGCAGAAAGCAATGCTTTGGGCTCCCGCCAGTAGATTATAATTTGAGTTCAGGCTGCAGGGATCAGGAAGAGCGTTGATGTCATACCTTCAGTCATCACTGTTGACAGGTGAGGTGTGTTTGTTTGATCAATGCAGGATTTGGCTGGAGGAGAGCTGTTTTCTGAGAGAAATAACACCACTAAACTCTTTCTCACAGTTTGGTTTTGACTTTATCGTCCAGAGCAAACGTCAGAATGGCTGATTAAGAAAACAAAAACTCCTCGGTCACATTGCCTTAGAGCAGTCTTGCCGGAGCCTGGCTTTCTTTGTCCTGATAATGAAAATTTTCTAGATTCCAGATGCGAGCAAAATGCTGCTTTCCTTTCTAGAGTGAAACGGTGATAGGCAGGGATTAAATACACACGCACACGTCTTGTTTACAGGTGACCAGAAAATTTTCAAAATCTGTTTTTTAATATTTTTTAATGTTTATATATTTTTGAGAGAGAAAGAGAGAAAGAGACAGAGAGTGGGGGGTCGGGGGGACAGAGCAGGGGAGACACAGAATCCAAAGCAGGCTCCCGGCTCTGAGCTGTCAGCACAGAGGCTGACATGGGGCTCGTACCCACCAACCGTGAGATCATGACCTGAGCTGAAGTCGGATGCTTCACTCACTGAGCCACTCAGACATCCCCAAAACCTGTTTAATAAAAAACGCCTGGGCCACAGACCCCACTCCTTAAATATTTGTTCAGTGGTTGAATATATAAAATGGGCAAATAAGGTAACAAAAAAAGCCTGTTTTCTTTCTAAAGGGAAGAAAAACAGTTGTCACTGTTTCCTCGATTCAAGTTCTTCCTGTCACTGTGCACCTTCCCCTCTGCCCAGTGTCATAGAGAGGCCGTGCGTGGATGAAATGACACTTCCTGCAGACCTGTCACTTCGACGATTACATTTTACAACCACACCGGTGCAGGAGAGTGGAGTTGCTGTGCCCATTTCACAGATGAGGGCGCCGAGGATCTGAGAGGTGCAGGGAGTTGCTCAGCGTCACACCGCTGGCGGGACGCAGGCTGAGGGTAGTGTGATGGTCTGGTCCCTTGTGTTCCGCCGGGGGCATCCGTCACCCTGCATCGTGACGATCGGTCCCCTCATCTACCGGCCCACGAGTCCATGCGTCGCCCGTGGGCACGAGAGCTCCACGCCTTGTTCACCCAGCAACTGCAAAGACCCTTGGCACGCGCTGCAAAGTTTTCATGCTTTCGAAGGAATGAATGAATGGACGAACGAATGACAGCGTCCATGAGGACACACATCAATTCTGTGGGAAATGGAAGACGGTGGAGTTTTCATGGGATTTGAACATATGAATTCCAGGTTCTTTTTTTTTGAATTTTTAAGTGTTTTTTAATTTTTTTGAGATAGCCTGAGCATGACTCGAGGAGGGGCAGAAATAGAGGGAGACATAGAACGGAAGCAGGCTGGAGGCTGTGAGCCGTCAGCACAGAGCCCGACGCGGGGCTCGAACCCACGAACCGCGAGATCATGACCTGAGCCGAAGCCGGACGCTCAACCGACTGAGCCCCCAGGCGCCCCTGCATTCCAGGCTCTGCCCCCGGCTCTGCCTGTTTTCCAGGAGCCCACGGCTCTTCCCGCCCTTCATCTTCTCACCTGGACGACCGCACCACGATTCTTGTCATTAACCATTCACCCCCATTTTCATAAAAATGAAATGAAAACTCCCATGTGTCATCTGTGCTGTCGGAAGCCATTCACGGCCAGCGAGTGGGGGAGGGGCAGCAGAGGGGCAGCAGAGGGCCGGGCAGCGCCCCCAGGGCCCAGGCTGAAACCCCCACAGGCACACAGAGATGCCTTCCCGACAGAGCAGAGCACAAAACTGGGTGTGTATTCAGGCTGCCCCACACCGTGGCGGCTGGTGTCGGTATAAACGTGTGCTGTGCCGCTGGGCCTGTGCAGAGTCCTGAACACCAGCCCTGTCCCCAGCCCGCTGCCGTCGCAGTGGCCCGTGCAGGTGGGGGCCTGCCGCTCGGCTGGGGTTGCACGGCGGGAGCACAAGCACATCTGACAAGGACAGAACCGGGTCCCACCCCCCCAGACTCCGAGGTCATTGTCTGGGAGAGACCCCAGAAACACATCAACATAATTAGGTCCTACTGAGTTGGTAGGTAGGGCTTTTCTTCAGGGAGACTGTTTGGTTGGTGTTTGGGGCCAGATAATTCGCTGCGGCGGGGCCATCCCGGACGGTGTGGGCAGAGTCAGCAGCGCCCGGCTCTCTGTCTACTGGTCGGCCAGTGGCAATGCCCCCCGCCCCCGCCCGTTGTGACCACCAGTGTCTCCCCAGTAGGCAAAACGGCCCTCAGCTCAGAGCCACTGGATTGGAGAATAAGGATGGGGGGACCCGGGTGGCTCAGTTCGTTAAGTGTCCAACTTCGGATCAGGTCAAGATCTCTCGGATTAAGCCCTGCATTGTGCTCTGTGCTGACAGCTCAGAGCCTGGAGACTGCTTCTGATTCTGTGTCTCCCTTCTCTCTCTGCCCGTCCCCTGCTCGTGCTCTGAGTCTCTCTCAAGGAAAAATAAACATTAAAAAAAGAGAGAGAGAGAGAGAGAAGGAAGGCCGAGAGGAGAGAGGCTACCGTGGCATTTGATTCTCAGTGGGCCGTCCCATGTCCCACACGACTGGGGAGCTTATTGGAACTGCAGACCCAACCGCCACCCCACCTGAAGGGGGTCCTCACGACCTCAAGACCCCTGGGGACTCACGGGCACTTGAGTGTCTAAGAACACGGCCAGGCCACTGCGCTGTGACGGCCTGGAAGCAGTTGGTTTATCGCAATAGCAGGTCACCGTCTGTCTGGATCCAGACAGAATGAGACCAGAGCCTTGGAGGGTCACTGTGCAGGGGACGGCGGGGGGTGGCGGGAGGAAAGGACCCCGCAGGGGTTGGCTTCCCTGAGTCAGAGCTCTGCGGGGCGAGTGGCAGGGAAGGCAGGAGAGAGGGTGTCCCCAGGGTGTCCCCAAGGCGAGCCTTGCTTGATGGTGCTCAGTGGGAGCGCAGGGGTGGGGTCGGCCCAGGGACAGGAACCCAAATGACCTTCATAACCAGGGATCTGGGTGAGCCCGTCGGCCGCTGTCACAGACCACCTGTTCCTCCTCCACGCCGTGCACATGCTTGCAAAGGACCGTCGTGTGCGGCCAGGCCTCCCTGCTGAGTGCAGGGGCCTTGCCCCCTGGTGCGGTCAGGGTGAGGGAAGCCTGGGAGGGACTGACATGGCCGGACACGGATGTCAAGGTCAGCTTGGAAGGGGCGGGGAAACCACACAAGGGCAGCCCCTGGGGATATCGGGAAACGGGATGGCAGCTGCGATGTTTATCCTGACTTCTCCTCCCCCCGCCCCCTCCACCCCGCACAGAGCACTGCCGGGAACTCTCTCTCAGGCCCTGCGCCGTGAACTTGCTCATTACCTACCCCTTCTGCCCTAGACTGCAAGCTCAATGAGGAGAGGGTCCTTGACTCGCTGACGGCTGCCTCACCAAGGCCTCGGACGGGACCTGGGCCACAGCCCCCGCTCCTTAAGTACTTGTCCGGTGGTCGAATACAGAAAATGGGAAAATAAGGTAGATGAGCATCAGGTTTGCGTTTATCACCTCGGGAGCTGCCTCTTCCCTCTTCCTCTTCCTCTGATGGTTTGGTTCTCTTTATATTTACCTGCTTTTTATTATTTTTAAATGTTTATTTATTTTGAGAGAGAGAGAGAAGGGGGAGAGGGGAGAGGGCGAGGGAGACACAGAATCGGAAGCAGGCCCCAAGCTCCGAACCGTCAGCACAGAGCTCAATGCGGGGCTTGAACTCATAAACCGGGAGATCATGACCTGAGCTGAAATCAAGAGTCTGACGCTTACTGGACTGAGCCACCCGGGTGCCCCATTTACCTGCTTTTTAAAAAGTTACCTGAGGGGAAAGGCGCCCGGGTGGCTCAGTCGGTTAAGCGTCTGATGTTGGCTCAGGCCATGATCTCGGGGTTCGTGGGTTCAAGCTCCATGTTGGACTCTGCTGTCGGCACAGAGCCCACTTTGGAGAATCTGTCCCCCTCTCTTCTGCCCTTACCCCCCTTTCACAAAAATAAATAAATATTCAAAAAAATTTTTAAATAAAATAAAAAGCAACTTGGGGTTTCTCCAGCAAAGGACCAAGAGGGGTGTCTTCATCTTTCAATGGCCAGGGGACAGGGGACAGGGGTTTGCTTGGATTCATTCTCTTCTCTTTCAAAGACATTAACAACTGCTTGTAGGGGCGCCTGGGGGGCTCAGTCAGTTGAGTCCGACTCTTGATCTCAGCTCAGGTCACGATCTCATGGTTCATGGGATCAAGCCCCGAGTCAGGCCCTGTGCTGACATTGTGGAGCCTGCTTGGGATTCTGTCTCTCCCTCTCACTGCCCCTCTACTGCTCTCTTTCTCTCTCTCTCAAAATAAATAACATTAAAAAAAAACTGCTTGTATTGGGGCGCCTGGGGGGCTCAGTCAGTTAAGCATGTGATGCTTGAGTTCAGCTCAGGTCACGGTCTCATGATTGGTGGGATCCAGCCCCACACCGGGCTCTCCACTGACAGCGCCCAAGCCTACTTGGGAATCTCTCTCTGACCCCCTCCCCCGCTCCTCCTCTACTCATGGGCAAGCACACAGTCTCTTTCTCCCTCTCTCAAAATAAATAAACAAATCCTCTAAAAAAATAAAATAAAAACTGCTTATATTAACACTTCCTATTTCTTCTAAGACTTCAGCTTAGCAAACGGTTTCATCCATCCATCCATCCATCCATCCATCCACCCATCCATCCACCCATCCATCCATCCACTCATATATTCAGTGAAAGAGTAGGGGCAAAGGTGAACAAAGGCATGACTCCAGGGCGCGGACCCCTGAGCCGCCCTGGTGAGGCGGTGTTGTGTCCCCGTCTTAGAGGGAGGGGTTATCAGAGGGCCCCGCCCCCTCCGCTCACACAGCTGCTCCTGGGAGCCTGTGAGGGGGCTGCAGCCTGGCATCGGGGCCAGTTTTACAGGATGAGGGCAAGAAAGGCCTTACTGACGGCTGAGGCAGAGATCACGAGACTGGCCGCCCCCGCCACCACACGCGCAACCCAGGCTCATGGCCTCCTTCCTTCTGGAGGGTTCCATTCAAAGTGCTGACCCCTGCTAGGTACAGGGTGGGTGCGCGACTGGGCGGGAGGAAGGGGCTGGAGGGTAAGTGGGCTCGTGGGGAGGTGGGGAGGGTCACAGCGGTTCCAAGAGGGAAACCACAAGTGTTTGCCAAGTGCATGGATACCGAAATAGACCTCCACGCACACCCCTCGTCCACTGAAGATTTCTACCATCTGGAGACTCAAAGCGTTTTAATGAGGTTATAAAAAGCAGAGAGAAATACAGAGAAGCTACCGTGCATTCGCGGATCTAGAAAAGAGGCAACATGGTCCCTAATCCAGGCACGCGCGGGAGGCACGGCCTGCTTCCCACCGGCTAACAGGCCGGGACGCAGGCCAAGCTCATCGACAACCTGGGGGACAGCCTGGGCTTTGTCCCGTCTCAGGTCCCGTCTCAGGCCTCCATCCCAGCGGGAGGCAGTAGCGTGCTCCGTGAAGGTGGGGCCGGGGGTGAGGGTGTAACCTAGGCCTTGCTACTTGAGGGGCACCCTCGGAGCAGCCCCCTCTCACGGGAGCTTGTCAGAAAGGCCCCGCCCCTCCTGGTGGGCTCAGTCGGTTAATCGTCTGACCTCGCTCAGGTCATGATCTCGTGGTTTGTGGGTTTGAGCCCCGTGTTGGGCTCTGTGCTGACAGCTAGGAACCAGGAGCCTGCTTCTGAGTCTGTGTCTCCTTCTCTTTCTGCCGCTCCTCTGCCCATGGTCTGTCTTTGTCTCCCCAAAAATGCATAAAAATGTTAAAAAAAAATTTTTAAGAAAAAGAAAAAAGGCCCCTCCCCAGACACAGAATCCAAACGCAAATTTTAACAAGATCCCGTCCTGACTGGTATCCTGACTCATGTCTTGGTAAACCCTGAGAGGCTCTGACCCAGAGAGTTCTGTGCGCAGAGTATCTACAGCCTTGAGGGTGAGAGAGAGTCTGGCCATCGTGGGACCGAGCTCAGGGCAGGTGAGTGACAGCTAGGAGAGGTTTGAAACCCGCCTCTGTTCCCTCCACCTGTCCCCTCGAGGGGCCAGCAACCCAGGCCTGGAGGGTCGCAGCCAGCTCGAGGATTTTCCGCCCTTCCCCACTGTGGCTCCGGTGTGAGGAGGGCGGGCAGTGAACAAGATGCTGACTTCAAGACGCTCAGCAGAGAGCTCTGCTCTTCCGCTGCTCCGACTGCTGGGCCGGGATGTGAACTTCTGGAATGTTCCTTCCTCACACATGCAGAATTCAGCCCACCCTTGAAAGCATGAATGCTCTTCACAGAAGAGCAAACTTGAAATGCCAAGTAAAACATGGACCAAGGAGGCCCGCCTGGGGGACTCAGTCAGTTGAGCATCCAACTTCAGCTCAGGTCACAATCTCAGTCTGTGAGTTCAAGCCCCGCGTCGGGCTCTGTGCTGGCAGCTCGGAGCCTGGAGCCTGGTTCGGATCCTCTGTCCTCGCCCCCCTCTGCCCCTCCCTGGCTTATGCTCTTTCAAAAAAACATAAAGAAAAACATTTTTAAAAGAAATACTATTCAAACAATGGACCAAAGAGCAAACGAAGCAGCTCTTTGCAAAATATATGATACACAGAAGAAGAAGGTCATGTTACAAACAAGCAGATGCCTCTGAAATGACAAATAATAGGAGTCAGGCGACCTGTCTCAGCCTGCTGCGGGATGAGTGTGACTTCGGACATCTTCACGGAACACTATCCAAACACTGACACAGCAAACCTGGTTCCTAGGACACAGGGGCGCGGTCTGCACCAACCGCCTCACGACGCTGTGACGGGGACCCGAGGAGGACGTGGAGCCCAGAGAGGACAGAACACGAGTGCTTCCTGACCCCAACGCTATTCAAATGATCAAAACACGAATCGGGTACTCTGATTGTCGCCGTGCAGGAATTGGGTTTCTGTTCTCCCAGACTTCTAAGTTCAGACAAGTTACCTTTTTTTTTTTATGTTTATTTATTGGGGTTGGTGCAGAGAGAGGGAGACACAGAATCGGACGCAGGCTTCAGGTTTTGAGCTGTCAGCAGAGAGCCCGACGTGGGGCTCGAACCCCCGAACGGCTAGTCGGTGCCCATGGCTTGGGACGGGCTCAGTCTGGACCAGGTGCTGAAGGGTAGAGTCCGCCGGCCAGGGGCAGCAGCACTGCCGGCATTGGTTCTGGCTGTTTGGAGTCTGTTATTACCTGACGTGGTGGTCACGTGCCCCCGGGACGCTGCCACAGTGCTGGGGACACGAGATGGGAGCGGGGCCGGTGCGTCGGGGGAGAGGTAGGTTTGGGCAGGACTGACGCTGGCTCTTCGTCCTGCTGCGGCAGCGAGCCAGGGCCGGTGTCCAGGCTGGGGGTGACCCAACCCAGAGGGAAGGTGGTGTCAAGGTGGTACAGGCAGATGGCCAAGGTGCAGATAAGGAAACCAAGCCAAAAGCCTCGAAGACAGAGGAGCCTGGGCGGCTCAGTCGGTTAGGCATCTGACTTTGGCTCAGAGCGTGATCTCGCAGTTTGTGAGTTTTAAAATTATTAAAATAGATTTTTAAAAGTTGCCTTGCATTGCACCCTATGGACACGTAACAGTGACACCTAGATCATTGATATTTTTTTTCCACCTTGAAAACAAACTGGGGGCACCCGAGTGGTTCAGTCAGTTAAGTGTCCAGCTCTTGATTTCGGCTCAGGTCATGATCCCAGGGTCATGAGTTCAAGCCCTGCATCAGGCTCTGCACTGTGCGTGGAGTGTGCTTAAAATTCTCTCTCTCCCTCTGCCCCTCCCCAGCCCAGGCATTGTGTGTGTGCATGCTCTCTCTCTTTCTCTGTCTCAAAATAAAAAAAAGAAAAACACAACAATTCATATGTTTGTTATAAATCTTTATTCAAGTTTCCCTAAAAGGGTTTAAAAATAGTTAAACCACCAAACAAAAACTTTCCTGTGGTAGAAAAACAAAAACAACTCCCCCCTCCCAAGAAAACCTTGAAATGGGATAAAAATATATACAACGAAAGCTGAAGGCCAGACCCCCAGAGCACACGCTGCACACGTCTGCAAGTCCGCTTGTCCCAGAAATCACAGAAGCAAAACGGAAACATGAGAGGAGCCAAGGGAAGCACAGAGCTCTGAATTCTGCATTTCGTGGGAACCAGGTGCCGGGAGAAGCCCAAGGAGAACTGAGCGCCAAAGGCAGCTGGGCAAGGGCAGAGGTCCTATGGCAGAGAGGCAGAGACAAAAAGCAGGACAGCTCGCGGACCTTGGAGCCAGCCTCACTCAGCCCTGGAATGCACCGGAAAGTATCTGTGTCCACAGATGAGGGACTCGCCCTGATGTGCAACGTCTTGTTCCTTCTTTTCCGTAAAGGGAAGAGGAGAGACAGGTGCACAGGGCAGGTGGCCTCCTCGGAGAGTCAGAAGAGTTAGCACCATAATGCTCCGAATTTCCAGAGAGCAGTCTGTCTCTCTGGCAGCAGAGAAAGAGGGAACATTAGAACCATGGAACCCAGGAGGCTACGTGAAACTTACCTGCTCTGTCCCGGTGGGACCTCCCGGGGACAGCTGGTCCCCGCTTCCCGCTGAGTGAGTGAGTGGCTTGAAAGGGAAATCGAGGGGCACCTGGGGGGCTCAGTCGGTTGGGGATCCGACTTCCGCTCAGGTCACGATCTCTCGGCTCCTGAGTTCAAGCCCCAGGTCGGGCTCACTGCTGTCAGTGCAGAGCCTGCTTCAGATCCTCTGTCCCCCTCTCTCTCTGACCCCCACTCCCCGGCTCATGCTCTCTCTCTCTCTCAAAAAATAAATGAAAAACTATTTTTAAAAATTTTAAAGAAAAAAAGAAAAAGAAATTGAGCAGAACCAATGAGCAGATGCTATGAGAAACATGTGGAAAAGTGCGGCAAAGCTTACCATCTAATGAAGACAACTTTTCAGAGAGTGGGTGACAAAGGTCTTCAGAGAGCAGGTGACAAATGTGAGCGTGCATTTCAGCACACTTCGGATTCTGGGTCTCTCTCTGTCCCTCCCCTGCACATGTTCTGCCTGTCTCTCTCTTTCTCTCTCTCTCTCTCTCTCAAAAATAAACAAAGATAATTAAAAAAAACAGATACAAAATGAGGAATAAGAGAAAAACAAGTTACAAAAACAGGAAAAATGGAGACAGGAACCATAAGCTTAACTTGTAAGTATAATTTGGAACCCTGAATTAAAATGCATAATTTTATAAGAAGATATAATTTATCAAAAATGATTTTAAGTAGAAAGAGAAAATCTAGACAGACTGCTTCCGTGGAAGACTCAGGGTCAAGGTGGTAGAGGATTCTAAGGAAATTCTACCAAACTTTTTTTAAAATTTATTATTTATTTTTTTGTGTTTTATTTTTTGAGACACAGAGAGAGACAGCACGAGGAGGGTCAGAGAGAGAGGGAGCTACAGAATCGGAAGCAGCTCCAGGCTCTGAGCTGTTAGCATGGAGCCCGACGTGGGGCTCGAACCCACGAATTACAAGATCATGACCTGAGCCGAAGTCGGACGCTCAACCGACTGAGCCACCCAGGTGCCCCTCTACCAAACTTTTAAAGAGCCAATAATTCCATTACCACACATAAGCCCTTCCAGAGCCCAGGAAAAAGGGTGAACATCTAAATTATCCCGACAGGCTGCAGAAGGAGGCAATGATAGACCAGACACAGTGTGAATGTGGTTCAGACGATGTTAAGGCAAACAGAATAAAAAAACACTAAAAGAAAAATATATCACAACCAAATAACGGTTATTCCAGAAGTGCAAATGGTTCGTATTAGGAAATCTGGAAATATAATTCACAAAGTTATTCAGTCTAAGGAGATAAATTAGGATGTCCTCCACCAGTGATAAAAAAAGTACCTACCAAAATTGGAAAATTTACAACATAATTTTCAATAAAACAGACACAGATGGGGGCACTTGGGAGGCTCAGTCAGTTTAGCATCCGACTCTTGATTTTGGCTCCGGTCATGATCCCAGGGCCATAGGACGGAGCCCCGTGTCAGGCTCTGCGCTGAGCATGGACCTGCTCCGGATTCTCTGTCCCTGTGCCCCTCCCCCACTTTTGCAAACGTGGTACGTCCTCTCTGTTAAGAAACGGTATCAGTCGGGGTTCTCAGAGAAACAGAACCAAGTGGATGTATAGATACATACATTTATTTTAAGGAATTGACTCACGTAATCGTGGAGTCCGGCAAGTCCAAAATTTGCAGGGCGGCCAGGCAGCCTGGAGACCCAGGGAAGACTCAGTGGGGCAGCTTGAGTCTGAAGGCTGTCTGGAGGCAGAATTCAGTCTTTTTCTCTTAAGACCTTCAACTGAGTAGACGAGGCCCACCGCAGTACAGAGGCTAATGTGCTTATTCAGTGTCTACTCATTTAAACATTAATCTCATCTGTAAAATACCTTCACAGCAGCCCTGACACAAAATTAACCCTGAAAAGGGATACTTCCTCAACATAGTAAGTCATATGGTTCTCAACCAGTGTGTCAGGTGTAAAGTCAGGAACAAGGGGCACCTGGGGGGCTCAGGTGGTTAAGTCTCTGACTTCGGCTCAGGCCACGATGTCACAGTTCCTGAATTTGAGCCCCGCATCAGGCTCTCTGCTGTCAGTGTGGAGCCCACTTCGGCTCCTTTGTCTCCCTTTCTCTGCCCCTCCCCTGCTCATGCGCTCTCGCTCTCAAAAATAAACATCTAAAATAATAAAGTCAGGAACGAACTAGGGGGTTCATTACTATTTAACGAGGACTGGACAATGTATTCCGGCGGGAGGAAGGAAGCCCAGGTACAAAACTGGAGAGGATGCAGGGACATTATCGTTATTTGTACAGGATGCAGTTGTGTGCAAACCCAAAACACTCACCTGAAAAATCTCCAAGGGATTCACGAAGAAAGCTTGTTACAAAATCCGTATACAGAAATGAGCAGATTCAATATTCAAAAACAACAACCAATTAGGAGATTTAATTGGAGAAAGACCTCATTTGAAATAACAAAAAAGGTTAAAGACCTAGAAATAAATTTAATAAGAAATTGGCAAGACTTTTACCAAGGAAATTTAAAAATGTCCCGAAGGAACAAAAAGGCAGAAATTAACAAATGGAAACACATTTCCTCTTCTTGGATAGGATACCTCAACCTCAGAAAGGTGTTGAGTTTCCCTAAGTTCCGCTGCAGATTTATGAGATCCCGATAAAACTGCAATATATATTTGGGAGAGGCATCAATAAAACTGATTCAACTGTTCATACGAGAAAATAACAGAACAGTCGGGAAATGTTTGAACCAGAAGGGCAGTATGAAGGCAGTAGCCATGACTATGAAAACTTGTATAAGATCGTAATACGGACAGAGCGTCTGGGTGGTTCAGTCGGTTAAGCATTGGACTCCGGATTTTGGCTCAGGACACGATTTCACAGTTCGTGAGATCGAGCGCCGCATTGGGCTCCGCGCTGACAGCACGGAGCCTGCTTGGGGTCCTCCCCACCCTCTCTGTCTCTCTGAAAATGTATAAACATTGTTTTAAACATTCTAATACTGAAAAAAACTTGTAATGCTGAACCAGCCTGGTACTGGCAAATCGCAGAACAGACTGACGGAAGAGAAACAGAATGCAAACGAAACAGAAAGTCCGGAAAGAGGCACAACATCACACCACAATTATATGTGTGATAAAGAGGCATCTTAAGTCACTGGAAAGGGTGCGTAAGCTATTGAATAAAGAGTGTGAGAACTGGGCACACCTTCCAACAGAAATGCCACACCTCACACCTTGCGTGAGCTTTTTTTCCAAATGGCTTAAAGATGAAATGTTTACCAAAAAAGCTATCCACAAATATAATCAGAAGAAAACATGTCTTTCAGTCTCTTTATAAACGTACAGGTGGGAAGACTTTTCTAACAGACTTAAATCCTGGAGGCTTATCACAAAACAGTGTGTAAATTTGAGTATGTGTAAGTGTGCACACCTTTCTCAAAGGCAACAAAACAAAACAAACAAAACAACCCAAACCCAACACATTCAAGTCAAAAGACATGACGAACTGGAAAACAAAATTGCAGTTGATGAGAACGCCCTCAATCTTTTTATTTTCTTTAATTCTGTTATTTTTAAGTAGGCTAAATGCCCAACACGGAGCCCAATGTGGGGCTTGAACCCAGGAGACTGAGACCTGGACTGAGATCAAGAGGCAGAGCCACCAGGTGCACACCACCACCCCGTCCCCCAACATTTTATAGATGTAACCATCATGGGGGGGGGCTTCTTATGTGACAGGTACCACAGACCAGGGCATTAGTATTAACAGCATTTCACAGCTGGGCAATTCAAGCAGGGTTAATTTGCCACAATCACGCCCACAGCATGAAGTCACCATGTAGGAGACTTCCGTGCGTAAGTCCTGTAATGTGCACACCTATGTATATGTGATGGTTCCCAGGAAATTGGCCAAGAAACAGCTCCATGGAAAAATGGCCAAAAGATGTGAACAGCTCATAGGAAAAGCACTCAGTTGACTTAAAAATATTTTTTTAAAGTTTATTTTATTTTTAAGAGCGTGTGAGCGGGGGAGAGGCAGAGAGAGAGGGAGACACAGGATCCGAAGCAGGCTTCAGGCTCTGAGCCCTCAGCACAGAGCCCGACATGGGGCTCAAACCGACGAACCACGAGATTGCGACCTGAGCCGAAGTTGGAACTCAACCCACTGAGCCACCCAGACGCCCCAAAAGAACTCAGTTGGCTTTTAAATATATATAAGGATATCCAAAGTGGCTCACAATAAAAGATACGCAAATGAGAACTACACCGAAATGTCATTCTCTGCCCATCCGCTTGGCAAACGTTCTGCAACTGTAGCTACCAGCTAATGACAGCAGAGAAGTGGGCACACCCATGCATTACTCTTGGGAGTGTAACTTGGAATAATCCTTATAAAGGACAGTTTGACAGTGCCTGTGAGGACTACAAACACAGCTCCCGTCTGACCCAGTAACTGCCCTCCTGGAAACTAACCGTCCACGTGGACCTGGCCACATAACGCTGTTTGCATAAGGTTATTCATTGCAGCCACGTCTAGAAGCAAGAGAGGGCAAACAGTCCCAGATGATGTCACCACGGGACAGGTTACGCAAAGAATGTACATGCAGACAACGGGGTTGACGCCTCTGGGTGAAACACATGGGCGCGTCTCCCAAGGTGAGCCATTACCGGGGGAAAAAAAGAAGAAAGCAGAATGGTGAACATAGGTACCTTTTTATATAAAAGAGAGAGAGAAAATAAAAACGCATGCTGATCAATGCCTAGAGATAAATTGGAAGGCTACGCAGCAGACTCCTAACGGGTTACCTAGGAGAGCGATTTGGAAGAGAAAAACCAGGATGAGGAGTCGGGAGCGGGAAGGAGACTTCTCACCACACTGTGTTTTGATTTTTGAGTGCCGTGAATGTATAACCTACTCAGGAAAGCGTAGAAAAATGACAGTCTAAACATTGTGCTTTATGCCATAATAGACATACAAAACAAAAGAATTATATAAGATAAAAGGCACAGATATCCGAAAGATTACTATCATTTGCAGATAATATAATCGTCTCCCTGGAAATCCTGCCCCCCCTCCCTCCGCCCCCAACAACTCAAAGCAGAACAGAATCTGTTAGAAACAAGTTTACTGATGCGGTCAATTACAGGATGAACACGGAAAAACAGGTGCTTTCAGATACAGGAACAATACCCAGTTTCAAAATGTAATTTAAAAAAATCTCATTCATCAATGACAACAGAAAATTCGAAACTCTGGGGAATTAAGTTATCAAGAAATAGGCGTGGATCTACATGAAGGTAAGTGCTCAGGACAAGACAGAGGGCAGACAAGTCGAGACCAAACTACACGCTCCGCTGGACTCAAAGTCTCCATTTCGTAACAACATAAATTCTCCCCAAATTTATCTATACATTTAGCATGGTTCCAAAACAAGTCTCAACAGGAGAATTTTAGAGACATCATCCAATATTGCTAAAGCATATCTAAGAGAATCCGTATACAACATTGTGTGAGCTGACTAACCCAGGGATATTACGTATTAATTCTATGTTAATTACATTGCCCGTCCTATATATTAAAATCATATTAATAAGTGTAGGGGTGAGTCAGGGGAACCACTGCTTTTTATGAAAAGGCTCCTGAGATTCTTTGAATTTTTAATAATGATGTCAATGTAGGACTGGAATAAAAATGAATTAAAAATCCCTAAACTATTCCTTTCGTCCAGGATTCCCACTTGTTGAGGTAACAGGTTAGGGTGAATGATATATACCCACTGGATTCTTATGTTTTACACACTCACATTCCTCTTAGTTGAGTTCTCTCTAAAAATGGATGTGAGGGGCGTCTGGGTGGCTCAGTCCGTTGAGCGTCTGACTTCGGCTCAGGTCATGGTCTCACGGTTCGTGGGTTCAAGCCCCACATCGGGCTCTGTGCTGACAGCTTGGAGCCTGGAGCTGCTTCGGATTCTGTGTCCGCCTTTCTCTCTGCCCCTCCCTCACTCACGCACAGTCTCACTGTCTCTCAGAAATAAATAAATGTAAACAAATTTTTTTAATAAAAAATTTTAAAAATGGATGTGATACCGCATATTATTCAGCAAGCTGCTTCCCTCTCTCTGCATTGGTTCCTGGTTCATCCGCATTGCTAGTTCTTCAGGCTAGATTCCAAAAGAAGTGTCCATTCAGGGGAGACGTGGGTCTTTTTCAGGCTCTCTGGAACGCTTGCTCCAGCTTACACGTCGCAGCAGCGCCATGGGTGGCTCACCTGGTAGACAGCCACTTGTCATTAAAAACTCGGTTCGCTCCATTTCTAAGCATGTGAACGTTCTGCACACATCGTGAGATCGATCGAGCAACTTCACATTTCTTGATCATTTGTTTCCCACGTCTGTTCAGACTTTGTGTGTTTTTCCTCCGCGGTCTCACGTTCTCCTTTGGCGTTTTAAGGGTCGCTGGGATGGGCTTTCATGAGGCATGGTAAGGGACTGTCACAGGAGGCAGGCATGTCATACAGGGCGGCGGGGGTGGGGGGGCGCACAGGGCGGTAGGGGAGAGAACAAGAGCCTTCGCTCTGGTTTCCAGAGGAAGGAACGGGCAGGACAGGGGGAAGGAGCTGTTGGGCTAGACTGAAAAATCCCAGCAGGCTCTGGGGCACAGAGCTGGCCCTTAATTCCCTGCACCTGACCCCAGGGTGATGCAGGCAGCAGGGGTGGGGGTGGGGAGACAGTGGCCCAGAGTGCGGGAAATAGACCAAGGAGACCGCTGTGGGGCACGGGCTCTGGCCAGCTCGGCTCACGTCTGCAAGTGTGTCCTCGACCCTGGAGTGACGGCTTGCTCCCTCCAGGAACCTGCTCAACCTGGGAGCCCAGGCTCTCCGCCAACAGACACCA
>PJEM01011986.1:0-50087 GCA_004023845.1 Helogale parvula
TTGCAGAGGGCAGCAAACATAAGAGCACACCAGCTCCGGAGCCAGAATGCTGGGGCGTTCCACCCCAGCTCCCTCCCTTCTCTTTGATTCAGGGTCCCCGTCTACAAAATAACGGTACCTTCTTCATGGTACTGTTGTGTGGATCACAGGACTACAAGACACAGAAAGTGCCCACTTCGGTCTCTAGTACACAGTAAGCCGTTAGCTATCGTTACTACTACTCGAGGTAATAACCCCTTCCATCCTCCACTCTTACTTCATTTTTCTGTCCAGTCTAATGCCACCCCTCTTTATCAATCTGATTTAGGTACCTGTCTTAGCTCCCTTACGAAACTTAGCATCCTGCTTGATACATACAGAGAGGCAATCTGAATGAATGACCAATTCCTAAATCATCCCACTTATGGTCTGTCCATAAGAAAACCCACATTTATTGTCTGAAGAAAGATAAGGAGATTAAGAAGGCAGAGTTTTCATGTAGAGCATCAGTTCTCAAAGTGTGGTCCCTGGACCAGCTGTGGCAGCAGCAGAACTTGGGGATTTAGAAATGTAGAACGCTAGGCCACAGCCTGCACCTACTGAATCAGAAACTCCGAGAGGAGCGCCCAACAATCTAACAAGCCTTCCGGGTGATTCCACCGACCACACAGATCATGAGACCTGAAGAGCAAGAAGCAGTGGGACAGCACTAAATGAGCACTGACTGGATCAGGAGTGGATTCCAGGCTTAACTGTGGCACCAATCTCTCGCCTAAGACCCTACACAAGTCTCTTTAACCTCTCAGGGCCTCAGCTTCCTTGAAGGCAAAGCAGGACAATAACAACACCAAGACAATGAAATCCTATGGGGATTAAATGAGCTCTCACAAACATAATTTGCATACAGCAGGTGCTTAATAGTTTTCTCCTTTCAGTTCTCTTCCTGTGTATCTGGCAGGGCTAAATAAAATGGCTGAGACAAAAGGGCTTGGAGGAATTGCAGAGTGCAATGGCAACCTGAGGGACAATGAATTCTTCTTGGAACAAACCTCCAGGCTGTCAAACACCTAGCATATTCCCAGGGCACTAGGAGGCCGGTTATGTCCAATACCATCCAGTCTACAAGCACAAACTCTGCAACAGAGTATCTGCTTCGCACCTGTTTACAAAAGTTGAACCAGGAAGAGAACAGATGGTCCTCCCTGCACCAGCCTCGCCCCCCACAGTATTCCCTTTAACTATTCACTCATCTTTTAATTTAAACATAATCCAAACTTTACTCTTGGAAAAAAAGATAATCTGAAAACGTTCTCCAGCCAGTAAAAGGAATTGTCAACACTTGCAGAGCATCATGGACCTGGCTTGGGGAACTCCTGGTATATGACAATCCAACCCCCCAACAGTTATGGAGGTTTAGAGAAGGATAGTAACCTTTCCGGGGCACCTGGGTGGCTCAGTTGGTTTAGCATCCAACTTTAGCTCAGGTCACAATCTCATGGTTTGTGAGTTCGAGCCCCACATCAGGCTCTGTGCTGACAGCTCAGAACCTGGAGCCTGCTTCAGATTCTGTGTCTCCCCTGCACACACGCTCTCTCTCGCTCTCACTCTCACTCTCTCTCTCTCTGCCCCTGCCCCACTTGTGCTCTCTCTTAAAAATAAACATTTAAAAAAAATTTTTTTAAGACAGGGCACCGTCGGTGGCTCAGTCGGTTAAGTGCCTGACATCAGCTTAGGCCATGATCTCACAGTTCGTGAGTGGGAGCCCCGCATCAGGGTCTGTGCTGACAGCTCAGTGCCTGGAGCCTGCTTTGGATTCTGGGTCTCCTTCACTCTGTCCCTCCCCCACTCGCACTGTCTCTGTCTCTCAAAAAAATGAATAAATGTTAAAAAAAAATTTTAAATACAGACAGTAACCTCCTGAAATCTGTTTCAGAAGAAAAAACCTAGAAATAAAAGTACTTTTTTTCCCTCCATGCTTCTTAGTCCCTACCTGCTCATTCTGCTCTAAATGATGCATTCTACTAGGGAACCACCTTTAGAAGCACAGGCAGGATGGATACTAGAATACACAGGTGACAATGTCAGACCGTGGGCTTATCCGCGCATTCCACCAAACAGCACCAGTTACAATGCCGGTGCGGGGTCCCAGGCAGAAGATGGGAGTACTAATTTTGCTAGCCCTTTCCAACCTGGAGCCAGCAGAATGGCTCCTGCGGAGCAGGGTGGCAAGGAGGAGGAGGGCCATTCTGCCACCCGTGAGGCAGTGACCACAGAACACACTGCCAACTTTCACCAGCGCATCCACACAGTGGGTTTCCAGAAGAGTGCCCCTCAAGCCTGCACAGAGATCCAGAAATTTGCCATGAAGGAGATGTGGACTCCAGAACTCCAGATGCGCGCACTGACGTCAGCTCAACTAAGCTGTCTGGGCCAAAGGCACATGGAAAGGCCCACGCCGAAAGCGCCTGTGGTTGTCCAGAAAGCGCAATGAAGATGAAGGTTCCGCAGACCAGCTCCACGCAGGCCTTATCTACATACCTATCACCACTTACAGAAACGTACAGACAGTTAATATGGGTGAGAACCAACTAGACTATCAAGTAAAAATATAAAATCACCGGAAAAATGGTAAAAATATCAATTATCAAGTCCTCAGACTACAAGCGTAACGCTTTGCAGCCCCAGGACACCTTTGGTGGACACATCACCCCTACTGAAGGCGTCCTGAGAGGTTTGTAAGTATCTGTGGCCCAGGACCTGGCGCCCACAGGCATTTAAAAGGCCCGCTGATCTAAACGGATGGGATTATTTAAGTACAAGCCCCACGCGGCTGTTGAGAGTTATTATTTCATGAGTGGGTAAAACAAGGACCAGAGAAGACTGAAAGTTGAAGTCAACTAAAGAATGCTATCTTTGATGTTAACCCCCCCCCCCCAAAACAGGGCCTCATCCTGGGCCCAAACCCAACTTGCCACTGTTCCCCAAAGCCACTTCTTTTGCACTCACACTGGTGAACACAGATATGCGCACACCCCGCTCCCCGCCTCATGTACCTGTCCCAACGCACGGGGTGTCCTCTCCCTGCCTGTGGAATTCCCACCAACCGTCGCAAGCAGCCCTGGGGCTCAAGGAAGCCAGTCTCATCTACCCTACTCTTCTGAATTCTTTTGGACTCCTAAGACCCCTGAAAATCCCCACTACTCAACTGAACCCTTAACCACGGAGTGGCCTTTTGTTAGTGACCATTACTCCATGAGTCTCTGCTCTCTCGCTTGATACCATAAGCCCCTTGAGGACCAGGAGCGCTATGAAATCCCACCTCTCCCTTTCACCAGCTGACCAGTAGCTCTACTCCTCTGAGCCTCAGTTTTCCCATCTCTAAAGTGAGGACAATACAACTTACTCTGCAGAGTGGCTCTAAGAAGCAAGTAACGGCTGTAGAATTGCTTTGTGTAAGCTATAACCGCTGCTGTCAATCGTCAACTTTGTTGTTATTTTATTTCTCCATCCCCTCCCTCCCATCAACCACCTAGAAATACTTTTAAAAGAATTACTAACAACATTAAATGTCATAAAAACCACTTTTATGCCTTGTCACAACAGCACAGAGTATCTATTAGAACCTCACCCTATCCTCTCATCACTTATCTGAACTGTGAAATTCGCTAGGCCTTGCCTGCTGGCTAACTGGCAATGAGGAGACTCCGCTCTCTTTATGCTCAAGTGCCTTTTATAAGGGCTGGTGGATCTGGGACCTGGTCACAGGTCACAGATGGGCCAGCTGTCCCACATATCCTTTCCAGATAGCAAATTCAACCCGAACTTAACTATTCTGTTGACAGTGACAGCTATGATTTATTGAGCCTCTACTATGTCTCCGGCACCACGCTAAGTGTTTTATGTCTCTCATCTCACTTAAATTGTACTACTCTGTGAGTATGACTTTCTCTTAACAAACTAAGGTTCAGAAGGGTCATAGGATTTTCTAGGGCCAACTCAGGCCTTCCTGACAGAAAGATCATAGTCTTTCCACTTGCTATGTCTCCTTGTAATCATGATATTTGTGTATGTTTTAAATGTTTTTTAACAAACTACAGAAAATGATCCCTGAGAGTATAGTCTTTAAATGTCCTTTAACTTCTACTCCTTATCAATTACCTTGGCATTTCAAAGGTGTAGAGCTTCCTAGTGTAAAGGAGGTAGGAAAGAAAAAAAAATCCAAGTTTACCAGCTCCCTCCAGTAACTGGCTAGAACTCAACACCCAACTGATAAATGAGGTTTTGGAATATGGCACCTGAAGAAAGGATATGAAGACAATCTAGACAAAGATGGTAGTCCGGAAAGATGGGGAGAGACTCTTCCAGGGCCCACGTCCCTCATCCCTTACCCCAGACCTTACACTACAAAAAGAGGATCCCAAACGCCAGTTAGCCAACAGGAGAGGCCTCCATAATTTCACATACCCCACTAAAGGCTGATAAGTAAGCCAGAAAATCTTAAGTGAAGCAGGAAATGATCAAATCACTACCAACTAAACCAGCCAGGCCCATAAGGACACGAAAGGTCCTCACTCATAAAAGACGTTTTACCAGTCCTTCCATGAACCAGAAGGAACCCAGTCTTAAAAGACACCAATCAACATTCTCGACTAATCACTTGGCATAGCTTCCTGCCTTGGGTGAAAAGGCAAGCTGTTTTTTTAGTAAAGAAAAATCATATAGTGGGGCCATTCTGGTGTTCTTTCACCTGGCCTTGGGCTTTCCTAAGCAGGATACTGATCATCTCTGATGCCCTTTTCCAGGTGCCCAGAGCCCCCACAGAGGATTAGCAGGTACTGCACAGTACTCCTCTCTGCATTGTCACCAACAGACTTCAGCTTTGGGCAAACTTAATAGAGCAGGGAAGCAACAGTCAATGTGCAGAGACGACTATAAAGAATATCAAAACTTTAGAACTTAAAGGGACACACCATATCTCACTCCAGAAACCCCAAACCACAAAGAGGAGTGACGGGGGAAATGGCAAACCAGAAAGAGCAGGGACTTGGACAAGGTCATACAGGGAAAGTCACTGGCAAAGACCCTACTGAAGCCAGGCTTTCTGATTCCCAGTCTAGAGCTCTTATCATTAAATAACACAGCCTCCCTTCTTTCCCAGAGGCAGTGCAGGCATGCCATCCCCATGCCAAGATAATCACCCTCTAGGAACACTTCCCCCCAATCCCAGTCCCTCCTACAGCCTAGCTGAGTTGCAGCTCTAATTAGCAAGTCTCATAGCAGGGAGTATTCTCTGGGAGGGTGCCCGGTGTGAGGGCTGCTTGGACTGAAAAGAGGGACAAGGATGGAGGAAGAAGGGGGTGGGAGAACTGGGTCCTGGCGACAGTGGCGGCGAAACTGTCAGCCTAGATGAGGGCGCACGCAGTGGCATCTCCCAGTAAACGAGGAGATAAGCCGACCAGCAGCTCGCACTACCTCTATGAGCCAGAAAGGACGGGGCCCTGATCCAGAGGGACGCGCGGAGCATCTCCGGGTCCAACTTGGGCCTCGGGGCGCCGCCTCGCAGGATGGCACCGGTGCCGGGAGCAGGCCTAAACAGCCCTGGGCAGAAGCCCGACAGCAAGGATGCTCGGCCCGCCCGTGAGGTGGCACCGGTGCCCGGCAGAGGCCCGCGGTCCTCACCAGTCCCGGCCGCCGCCGCCGCCGTCACCCACCCAGATTGCCCACCCTTCTCGCGGTCTTACCGAGGCACTGCCCCACCGGGGTGCTGAACGGGTTCCCCAGGAGGAACTCCATCTTGAGTGGACAACACGGCAGCGGCCCGGGCCCCCTGTCAGTCGCCCGGGTATCCGCTGTCCCCCGTCGCGCTCCCGACCTGACTGACACTTGCCCCCGCCCCACCCTCCCAAACGCCGAACGCCCGGCCCCTGACCCCACCCCTTGTCGCGTCTCTATTGGGCAACACCTGCCCAGCCCTTCTCCGATTGGCCCCTACACCTCCCTCGCGAAGTCCCACCTACTCCGCGGCGTCCGATTGGGCGGAGCGGCGAGTAGGTCACAGGAATCTCCGTCGGGCGTAGGGACACCTCCCCTGGCCCGCCCCCGAAAGGGAGTCTGTGTATTTTGATTCTTCTATATATTGGTCAATCTAGTGAGTCCTTATTATTATTGGGCAAGAGGAGACTCAATCACTCAAATAGGGGGCGTAGGAGGGGCGGGGTCACTATTATCCCTGCCCATAGAAAGCGCTGATTGGAGAAATATTTGTTTTTTCTGCTGCTGATTGGTGGCAGGAGTATTTCCCCACCCAAGAAATGCTGTCACGTGACCGTCAACTTTCACCCAGGATGTCTACCTCCAGACTTCCCCTTAGCAACCGACTGGCCGCGCTTGGTTCCCTTAGCAACCGAGCGAAGCATCTGCTGCGTGGAACCAGTCCGGTAGCAAGCGCTTAAGACGGTGAGACCTTGGACCTGAGAGTGCGGGAGGACTCACATGGGCAGACAGAACCCCGACTTAAAGCTTTCCTTTGACCTTTTTCTCCGGGAGTCGGCCTGACGTTCCTCACCTATAAAATAAGCACACAGGTTCTCTGTCAACAACATACCGCCGCGCTGAGACCCTAGCCTTCCAGGTCTTTGGATGAGAAAAAAACGCTAAGGAACCATTTCCTCGGGGAGCAGGGCTCGAAGAGATTTTTAGGGGTTCCACCCCCGGCCTCCTGGCTGATCTCTTTTATCGAAAGGTACCCAGTCCACTGATACCTTCTTCAAGGGTTTAACCCTCACCTCCGACCTTTTCACTGTCATAAAATTGTGTGTCTTTTTTACTTTTCTTCTTCACCATGGTGCCGTATATAAAGTATTTTGGCTTGGGATACAGTTACCCGAGTTCCTTGTCCGCCTCTTGTCTGTAGTTAATTGTATGACTTTGGACAATTTCCTTCCCCTCCCAGGTCTCAGTTTCCCTGCCTGGAAAATTAGAGAATTAGGACTGCTTTCTCCAGTGGCACCTAGAGCCGACATGTAATCAAGTAATTCACGTGTACTTAGTACCTACTAAGTACTTGGCAAATAGTTGATTTTTCTTATTAATCCATAGCCAATAGGGGCTTTATTTTTCAGATTCAAATGATCCTGAGTTGTTTCACTGGACAATTCTGGTTTCGTTTCTTTGTCAGGAGGCTGCTCCATTGACAGTGGTGTAAAACTCGCTGCTGCTTTTCCCATCTCCTACCTCTCGTCTTTACCAACAACACTATTGTCAGGCAAGTCCACAGGAACCCAGGTTGGTGGTAAATTATTGATAAAATCCCCTCAGGTGAGGAGCGGTCGGGCCTCGACCCTGAGCCACAACAGCTGTGAGAAACGCTGGGCCCTGTGACAATGAAAATCCACAGTGCCCTGGGTACAGTTGAGTCAAGAGTAAGGACATGGCCCTGGAGTCCTGTTCTCCTGGCTCTGCCATGTACCATATAGATGAGTTAGGCCTGTGACTCAACCTTTCTAACTAGCTTCCATTTTCAGATCTGGAAACTGCAGATGATTAGTTCTACCTGTGAATTAAGTTCCTAGAGATCTCTCAAATCCACATCTGACCACCACCCTCCTCACCTCACCGCAGGTGCTTCCCAGGGATCCTAGGATAATAAATTCCTGTAGGCTTCTCCAGCCTTACATCCCTCCAGGCCAACTGGAGCATGTCTCATTCTCTCCCACCTCACTGTGCAGCTCCCTATTCCTTCCTTCCTACCCATCCTTCGGATCTCGGCCCTGTCTCCCCTGGCCAGGCCAGGTGCCCCTGATGCATGCTGCCCTGATTCCCTACATCTACAAACTTGTCATGGTTTGTGAGTAAATATTTGCATGATTGTCTGATTCATGTCTGAAACAGAGCGCAGGAGATCTGTTTTATTCACAACATGTAACAGCTATACATTACGCACGTGTAGGCTACATAAACGACCTTAAACAAATGTCGGAGGGAGGCATTATCCATTTTTACAGATGGGAAATCAAGGGCTTAGACAGGTGAGGTTAGCTGCTGAAGGATGCACACTCGGGTTCCAAATCCTGCTCTCGTGGGCCTAACAACCGTTCCACGTTGCAGAGTGATCGTGGGCTTGACTGAAAGCAAGCCTGATCTGACCCAGGTGCCAGGCCTCGATGAGGTGGGGGTGATGAGAATGCAGTCAGAGTTTTGAATTCGGAATTAAGAAGCATTTCCCAAAGCGCGGCATTTTTCTTTGAAAACGCACAAACACTTTGCAGGTAACATCTGCCAACTCCAGCACGTTAAAATTTCCCCAAAGGCAAGTTGGTGTCACGTTATGGGAAGTCTGAGGAAAAATTGTTTCAGAAGAGTGGGAGATGGAAAGAGGGGGAGGACTGGAAACGTCTTTGGGAGTTGATTCATTCACCCTAAGGAGTTGGAGCCAGCTTTGAGCGCCTGGAGAGAGGGAAAGATGGAAGGCACAGGTGAAGAAGGGATATGGGAGGTGGGGGCTAGTGCTCAGGGGTGGGAAGGGGCCCGAGGAGGCCACAGCTCCTCTGGAGCAGAAGGAAAGGACACACGAGAGTTAAAGGCGCAGGGACATTTGATCACAGACAGCCCAGAAATGGAAGATGCATATTTACATAAGATACATCCAAGTGGACAGTGAGGGAGGATGGAGGAGGACAGGGGGCAGTGGCAGTCTCTAAGACCAGGTGGCAGGATTGCCAGGCCCGCCCAAGTTTGCAGTGAACACCATCAGCCCGACACCGGGAGCCTCTCCAGCAGCACTCAGTGGAATAATACAGGGACTGCCCGGCAACAGGGAAGAGGCCTGGGTGTTGGGGACATGAGAGGCTGAAGGGAAGTGCTGAAGCCAGCAGGGAGGTGAGACACAGGAGTGGAAAGAAGAAGGGAGGACTGAGTTTCCAGAGGGTTCAGGAGGCAGGCTCTGGGAGCTTCCAATCGAGTGTGCCTTCCTACAGGGTCCAACCCTTCTGGATGTTGATGATGATGAAAATGAGGTCAGAACGTCCAGGCTTCCCAGGATCATGGCTCTGTCCAGCCAGAAACAGAAACCTACAACTGACCAACCCCGCTGATCCCGTTAGCCTGCAGAGTCTCAGCCAGATCCCTTCGGCCTGTTAGCAGCAAAAACCTACTGGAGTCAGTTTAAATAAAAGCAGATTTACTGTGAGGAGTCAGGAAACTCTCACAGGGCCTGGAATTAGAGACCTTAGAGGTGGGACGGCCCACAAAGACTGTGTCAGTCTGTCTGCCCTTTTGTCTTATTTTCTGGATCATCCAGGTTCCCATCTCTTTCTCTCCACCCATCTGCCTCATGCCCCTCTTGCTATCTCTGCTCACCCACACATCTGGCCCACCCATGCCCCCCCCTAGTTCCTCCCCAGCTCACACAGCCAGCTCTGATGAGACTTTCATCCCACTGCCCCAAGTTCACGTTTCTCAGCGGGAGAACAGGAATGGCCAGCGTATGTCAGTGTCCGCTGGTATCCGTGCCCTAGGCAGCTTATGGTGAGCTGGAAGGAATACAGATATCATGATGGGATGAGTGTCACAGAGGGGAGCCACAGGCTGCTACACCGGCTGGTGCTGCCAAGGGTCACGGTCAGTGGTTGGTGGCAAGACACTGAATAAGGGCAGGTGAGGAAAGCCAGAGGCTTTGATGGCCATGGCCATAGGGGAGCTGTGCTCCCAAGGCTAAAGAGAGGAGTGCGGACCACCAGTCCATTGGGTGGAGATAGGGTCACGGCCACGGTTGTGGGACCGAGGGGTGCACCCCTGAGGATGGGCGCCAGGCAGGACCGGTGCAGATGTTGCTGGAAAAGGCCTGGAGAAGCCTTAGTGCAAAAGGACTAGCCTCTAGGTGTGGTGGGCCATGGGCCGGGAGGGGGGCAGCTCCAGAGCATCCATGACTGTCACAGTGCCCCTAAAAATGACCCCAGCCAGACCTTGTCCTCGAACAAAGGGAAGAGCAGACTGTGGAAGAGGAATGTGGTGTTTTTTAGGGAAAATGAACCGGCTGTACCACTCAACGGAGCCCCAAGTGATGGACGAGGAAATGCTCAAGCGGGCTGTGGGAGAACAGGGCCTGCGGGACGAAGCCAGGCAGCTGGCCAGGCAGGAGGGCGTCCTCTTCAAGGATGTGCTTTCACTGCGGCTGGACTTCCAAAGTGCGTATGCCGGGCCGGGGCAGGGGCCCCACCCCTGGCTTCTCTGCCCCGGGCTCACGGGACCCACATCAGCACGCAGGCCTTCGTGGGTTAGAAGGCATAGGAATGGCAGAGAGCGTTTGAAACGTTAATACTGAGTATCATTAGCATTTGAATGTCCGCAACACTGCTGATTCTGAATCATAGGCAAAAAGATAAAATTCCTCCACTCCAAATCTAAGTGATCCCAAAGGCCATGCTGCTTTGGTCCACATGGAATTCTTGGAGCGGCGTCCTAGGCAGGTGGAACCCAGGAGGGTGGTCTCACACAACCAAGAAGAAGCCATGGGGGGAAGGAGGATGTGTGCTGAGCCAGGAAACAGGAGAGACGCCTCAAGAGCAGGACAGCCTAGTGGGAAGACATGGTTTGTCAGGTCCTTAGTGCCTCCGTGTCCCCGTCTGTAAAATGGGAAGATTATAGTCCAATGCTCAAGCGTTGGTTGGGAGGAGAAAGTGAGGTAACATACACATGGTGTGCTCGCTCGAGCAGGCCGGCAGGTCAGGACAGAGCAGGTGCGAGAGGAAGCGAGAGGGGCGGGCAGGGAGCTGCGTGTATCACGCGGCTGGTTGGACAGCAGTGACCCCAGCTGCCTCACGTTCCCACTCCGTCCTGGGTTTCTACACTGGCCTGCCGGGTCACCCAGGAGACATCAGGGAGTTACGGAGGCCCTGCCTTAGCCGGTCTGGGTTGGACCATGGGGACACAGCAGTGGGCAAGGCAGGCACAGCCCTGACCCACGCCCCATGAACCTCCAGGAGTCCCCAGCACCTGGCCTCCATGGCTGACCGCCCAGAGCAGGGAGGGACCCTGCAGCCCCAGCCACCTCAGTGGTAAGAGGGGCGAAGGGACTGCAGAATGGCTGTTACAGAGGCGGCTTCAGCCTCCTTTAGCTCACCTCCTCCCCTGTCTAAGGTTCATTTTGCCGTTATTTACAAAATGCCTATTATATGCTAGGGGCTGTTCTAGGCACTAGGGATCCAACTCTGAACAAAAGACAAAACCCCCTGTCCTCATGGAACTGGTGTCCAGGTTGATGGGAAAAATAAAGTAAGATAAAAATAGTGTATGTGAAAGGTAACATGTGCTATGGAGGAAAATCAGGGAGAGGAGAAAAGGGGAGTTGGGGTGGGGCACGGTCTTTTATTGGGTGGTCAGAAGCCTCGTCAAGAAGGTGACTAGAAGGAAGAGAGGGAAGGAGCCACGTGGAGATCTGGGGAAAGCGTCCAGGCGGAGGGAACAGCCAGAGCAAGGGCCCTGAGGCAGGCAGTCCTGTACAGAGACAGATCAGAGAGGTGGTGGGGTCAGCTAGCATCAGTCTTGGGGACCAATAGATGATGTTTGGCTTCTATAGTGAGTGAGATGAGAACCCCAGGAGGGTGCTGAGCAGAGGACGGGCAGGGTGGGACGTAGCTTTTAACCAGATCCCACTGGCTGCCGGAGGATAGAGTGTGGCACCCCAGGGCCAGAGCAGAGAATCTAATGAGTGAGATGGTTGCCCCCGTGGTCCAGGAAACAATGACGATGGTCTGAGACCAAACCCGGGGTAGTAGAGGTGGATCCCGTGTCTATGCTGAAGATTAAAATCGGACTTTGGGGGCAGTCCTGTCATGCTAGTAACTCATTTGGAACTGGCAAATGCATCCTGGTTTTTGTGGTGTGGTTTTGGCTTTTCCACACGAACTGCTGATGCCTAAGGAAAAGGCAGCACATGGGTGTGCGAGGCAGAGCACCCCGAGTGCAGGAGCCACCCAGGGAGCGGCGTCTCCAGAAAGTCGGCCATAGCCAAGAGCTGTCAGTCTAAGAGCAGGGCCAGAAAAGGCTCCTGGAAAATCCAGACCAGGATGGGCGGTGGCTGAGCTGGGCTCTGCCCCAGAAGCGTAGGTGGAGGTGGTGGCTGGTATCATTCTGGGAAATCTGGCCACAGTCACGAGTTTCACTTGCCTCTGGGAAAGGCAGAGGCAGGGCCCTGGGTCAGAGAAATGCTGTCCACCCATTCCCCTCCCCCTGACCTCCCTCTACACCTGGCTTGGGGAGGGCAGCCAAGAGGGGGCACCTGGCCTCCCCCCAGGACCTCACAACCTCTGAATGAATATTGAAACCACTGCCCCCGAATGCGTGGTCATTAACTGTGTTTTTTTTGCTTTTTGGTTTTTTTTACCCCTTTTTACTTCAATGTTATTTCAGTTCTTTTAATTTTATAAGTTTTAGAAATCATTGCAAAAGTGACCATAGAAAAAAGGGGCATATAAACAACAAAGCTATTATGGCTTCGAGAGGAACCTGGGGACAGGGTTAGGCCTCTAGCATTTTACGTACACAGCATATCCTTATTTATACTTCAGCGTGGTTCGGAGCGCCCCTGACTGTCCGAAGCAGAGGCCGAGCTCTGCCTGGCATCAGGAGCAAAGAGAATGAGTTGGCTGTGTGTCCCTGAAGGTGGTCTTTAGGGACAGCAGGTCAAGAGCTTCAGTGACATCAGGAGCCCGCCTCTCTGTCATATGGGTGATCTGTCCCAGTCCTCATATGTGGACATCTGGGGGACCCCCGATCTTTCTGCCTCTCATGTGCCTATAGGCATTTCTTTGGGCACACACGCAAGTGTGTCTATGCAGACAGGTTCCAAATAGAGGAATTGCGGGGTCAAAGGGCACGGACATTAAATATTTCAGTAAACTGGGCCAAATGGCCGTCCAAAATGGCTGAACTAGTTGATTGACACGCTCACCAACAGCGCAGAAGGGGTGGGTGGTACAGGCATTCAGCCTGCAGCCGATTCTATTTGTCACACTGTGGCGGGAAGAATGCTGTCGGTGTCTCATGTCCCGAGGTGTTAGAGCTGACCGGGAAGCCTCCTAGCTGGACGCTAGAGGCAGCACGACTTAGTCCCATGTCCTGGGCAGGTCAGGCCCACATTCACGATGGCCCCACTATTCCCTCCATGGGCCTTTTAGCTCTGCGGCCTTCCTGGGTAGAAGCACTGATCACGGCCCGCTGTGCGCTGATAGAGACTCTTAGGCGCTTGGCCCACGTCCCCCGGGCGCTCGCACACTCCAGGCCAAGGCGGTGGGGTCGGGGGGCCTGGGTACGGTCAGCCCTGGCTGTCTCCGGTCTTCAGTGCACCTGCACTGACCGCTCAGCCCTACCCCAGGCGCACCTCCTGCAATTGTTTCAGACATCGTCCGCATAGACAGCCTCTGGCACTTTGAGAACTTGAGGAAGCTACAGCTGGACAACAACATCATCGAGAAGATCCAGGGCCTGGAGCATCTCGTGCACCTGGTCTGGCTGGGTAAGGGCCCCCGCGTGTGTGTCTGCCCTAATCGAAGGTGACGCGCTGCCAAGGTTGTTGCCTCGCGGGCAGTTTTCCGCTGCCCGCACAGCATTAGCCGGGGTGCAGTTGAAGGTCTGTCTACTGGGAACAAGAAAGCTGCTCTTTTTCAAAGCCTGGGGCCTGTGCTGGGCAGAGCCAGCAAAGATATGCTTGGACATGCCAGGCCAGAATATTCTTAACCCACCTGCCAAACCTCCCTATCTGGGAGAGAGTCAAGGGAGCAACTCGGGGTGACAGACAGCTGTGGGCCCTGCTAGTCAGGGGGGCCCAGATCAAGCCAGAAACAATCATCACAGCTGCTAGTGTGCTTTGAGCACTGACTACATGCCAGGCGTCTGTATGCTTTCCTTTTGAGGCCTTTTAGTTCATACATATGCATCCCCATTATAGAGATGAGCAAAGTGAGGTCTCAGTGAGAGGTGAACGGCAGCCAGGTCTCCTGACAGCTGGGCCCAGGGCTTTTGCCCCAGGCACTCCAGCACTCATTAACGCTGAGTCTGGTCTCGGCAACCAGCCTCCTTGGCATTGCCAGGAGGCATCTTCTCCACAGGAGGGATGAGAGGGTGCTGGGTCAGCCCAGACCCTGAGCCCCGCCTGCTCTGGAAAGCCTGCCAGGTACCAGCTGTCTGAACGCCATGCTTTCAGGGGAGAGCCACCAGGCCCAGCCATCTCTCAGACATAAAACAAGTGTCACAGGTTCCCGTGAAGTACTCCTGTGATAGCCAGGGTTCCGTGCTATGGGGGTGAGAGAACAGGGGGGACATTTCTGGTAAGAGGTCAGGTTATCCCCCTGAGAAAGGCTGGCCTTTGTCAGTCACAGCGTTAGTCACCCAGGGTTCCAATCACAGCCAGGAAGATCTGGGCCTATGGGGTACAGGGGGTGGGGGAGATGGTGTCTCCTGCTGTTTGGCAAGCCCCCGCCTCCTGCGAGGCGCTGCCGGTGGCCCGTCGCATCGGCTGCCCCAGGGCTGACCAGCCAGGACTGGCTCCCCAATTGCGCATTCAGAGATGTCAGGCCAGTAACTTGAAATTGGCCACGATGTGAGGATTTACACCACAGAAATGGGCAAGCGCTGCAATTCAAGGCCTCCCTGCCTCTGCCAGGCCCCGGACCCCCTCAGCCCCTTGTTAAACATTTACCAGCACACAGCCAGTTCTAGGGGGGCGGGGCCTGCCTCCAAGAACAGAACTGGTTGCACGGTAGGGAAGGGAGCGGGCAGGCTTGGCATCTGCAGACCCCAGTTCAAGCCCCAGCTCTGCCCATGTACTGACTACACCGGCTCCTGGAGCCTCTGAACCTCAGCTGCTTTATGGGCTGGGCGATCTTGGCCGTATCCCCCAGGCCCCTTGAATCATGGCTTCCTTGTCCATCAAACGAAGACGATGAGGCCTACATTATGAGCATCAGATAAGATGGTGCACTTGTAAGAGAAATCGGAAGATAAGCTACCATTCGTCTCAACTCTGAGCGTCTCCTTACACGCCAAGGAGCCTAAATTCAGATGTGGACACACCAAGTCACTGTTGAAATGTGATGGCATATGGCTATCATGAGCGTATTTACCAGCTCATGAAAAATTCCCAGTTTGGGCCTCTGGGTCCTTGGTGGTCCAGGACAGAGTTTCAGCTCCAACCCCAACTGATCCTGAAAAAAACCAGTGGGAAAGGAGACGTTTTATTTCCCGGGATGTGAACCTTGGGCCACAGAGGGCCTGGCAGGTCAGAGTTGGGGTTTTGGAGGATCTGAGTCAGCTGGGATTTAGCCGGAAGGTCCTGGCCTGCCGCGTATCCTGCGAGGAGCCCTGGATGGACTCTGGCACCCCCGTGGTTAGCTCTGTGGCTTTAGGCAGATCACTGAGCCTTTCTGAGCTTCAGCTTCCCGATGCTCAAATGGGGAGAGAAATTCCAAGCTGCCACTCAGGGCCGTTGTCAGAAGACATACTCATAAGCACTTGATAAACTGGGAAGCGCTAAGCAGACAGGTGGTATTTTTATTAAAATGCCCATAGGTGTGAGGGAAGGAGGCCCACCAGACTGTCGTCTCCTACTCCGAGGTGCACCATTGTGGGCCTGCCGTTCATCATTTCCATCCCAGAACACCAACAGAGCACAGACCTGAGTCTTTGGCCACATGTGCCCAGCCAGGAAGACAGGTGGCAGAACTAGAGAGCGTGGTAAAAGTTTGAGACGGCAGGAAAGAATCCGTGATGACTTCTAGAAGACCATAAGCTGTCAGTGGGTCAGTTACTAGCCTGGCAGCTTGGTGCTGGCTCCCAAGCATCGGTAGCCCTGATGGGTTCGTTTCAGGACCGCCCCACCCCTAACCTCAACCAGTGGACCCTCACAGCCCTCTTCCTTCCAGACCTATCCTTCAACAACATCGAGGTCATCGAGGGGCTGGACACCCTGGTGAACCTGGAGGACCTGAGCTTGTTCAACAACCGGATCTCCAAGATCGGCTCTCTGGACGCCCTCGTCAAGCTGCAGGTGCTATCGCTGGGGAACAATGACATCAGCCAGATGATGAACGTGAGTGGTCGGGGGCGGCAGGTGCCAGGACTGGAGCAGCGTGCCTGCTGGCCTCCAGCCCAGGGCAGGCGCTGGGGCTGGTTCCCAGAGGGCACTGCAGTAGCTGGGGGTCGGGGAGGAGGGTCTGTGACCCAAGGGGAATGCAGCCTTAGCCTTCCAGATCGTCCCCTCTTCCTAGAAAAGCCAGACATCCAGATTATTCCATCAGAGATTCGATCATGTTAAAACACCGGGCTTAGCCCGTCACTGGCTGCCGGCCCACACCTCCCCTTCTCTCCCTGAGCCCCACGCTCGCTTCACACACATTTGCTGAGGCGAGGACCTACTGGAAATGGGGCATTTGGCCTGAGCTCAAGGCTACAGAGACAAACAAGGTATAGTCCCCTTGGGGGTGCCCAGCGCACACCCCATAACCAAGACATGAGGTGACAAGAAGCCAATGTCAACGCGGGACGTTGGTGATGTGGGGGGAGGCAAGCTGATGCCCCCTTGCCCACCCCCAGAACACGCTTGCAGTAGTGAGCTGGGGCGGGGGGGCTTCTCACCTCTTCCATGGCTGCCTCCCTCAGCTCTGAGACCTCTGGGGCCTGAAAGAGGGCTCCCTGCTATTTTCTTTCATGCCCCATCTTTATATTTTTAAGGCACTCACCCCAAACGGTAATGAGGTTATTTGCTCCTTCAAGCGTTCCCGTCTGTCCACTAGAATGTGAGCCCGTGTTATAAGGGTGGGGGCCGCGTGAGCTTTTCCACTGTACCCCCAAGGCCTCGCCCATGCCTCTGAGGCCTGGTGGCTGCTTAATCATGTTACACAAATAGATGACCAGGAGGAATTCCTTAGGAAAAGCATGCTAGGTTTCTTCCCCACCTTTTGCACAGTCTGGCGTCTGGTGTGTGGCGTCTGGCATGCAGAAAATGCTCTCAGATGAAAGAGTAGCTGCCTTGTTGACTTTCCCCCCACTTTCCTTAAATTAAGAGTATGGGAAGAATAAGTGGCAGGTAGCAAATGTCCCAGTGTCACCCAGCTAATCCAAGGTTAACTATACATAGGGTTCCATTTCATTTAAGAGATCTGGCGCTTCGGCAGAGTTCACGCCTCTTCTGAGCAACCCGCTGTAACGACAGTGTCACCTACCACCGTTTACGGAGTTGGCGGGAGGCACGCTTCTCTTCCCTTTTCGTAGCTCGTTTCCTCTGCTCCTTAGAACACCTATGACACACATCCTTATGCCCATCTTACAGATGAGGAAACGGAGGCTCACAGACGTCAGGCAACTTGCCCAAGGTCCCAGGGCTGGGCTTTGAACCCAGGTGTGCCGATCAAGGCAGTTGTCCAGCCTGGAACCCCCTGGGCCTGTGGCCCCAGCCAGGGCTAAAGGTGTCGTGGCCAGCCTGCAGACGCTGGCAGAGTGAAGAGGGGAGAGGCCTGTTTTCTGCTCTGCGGCAGTCAGGAAAGTGGGTTATTCTCCCCTCTTCCCCCCAGATCATCTACCTGCGGCAGTTCAAGGGCCTGCGGACGCTCAGCCTCTCTGGGAACCCCATCGCGGAGATGGAGGATTACAAGATGTTCATCTGTGCCTACCTTCCTGACCTCGTGTACCTGGACTTCCAGTGCATCGACGACCACATGGCAAGTGTCTTCCTCTGGGGCTCCCAGCTCTGTGAGTCGGCCTTCAGGGCCTCCAGGCTTCTCGGAGAAGGGCACAAAGGCAGAGCTCCTTTGGACCTGCTGCCTTTGACCTGACCCTGTGGCTACCATTCCAGCAGGTCCTTCATGCCAGCCGTTCATTGGCTGCTCACGGCGGCCGGGTCCCTCCATGTGCTGCCTCCAGGCCACAGGCAGCCATCCTGCACTGTCTGGTGCTCCAGATGAAGGAGCAGAGGAGACCAAGGGAGGGCCGGCCGTGAGCCAGCATCAGCGGCTCACGGCGGAGCCCGGGCGCAGTAGTGACAGCCAGCTGTTGTCCTGTACTTATCCGCCACGCACACGCTGCTATTTGACGTCCCTTTCACTGCAGCCTGTGAGGCGAGCCTGCTCTTGCCCTCAGCTTGCCGACCAAGGGCTGGCACCAGCAAGATGCCTCTCGGGGAGCTCACAGCCAGTGGTGGGTAGGCAGGGAGCTTGGTGGCAGAGCCCGGTGAGGAGGGCCCTTCCCCCGTCCACTGCCTGGGCTGCCCACAGCCACCTCATGCCCATCCTTCTGCCATGAGCTGCCCCCTTGTGCTCACTTCTTGCTCTTTGCAACGTGATCATTTGATGGGTCCTTTCCCCACTGGAAATAAAGAACCTGGCCCAATACCTGGGGCCTTTGGTGGCAGAAATGGGTGTCCCTGCATGTTGGGTGCTGCAGAGACCAAGGACTGTTTGACCTGCCTGCTCCTTATCACAGGCAGCTGGTGCCTCTCATGAGAGAAGGGAGCCTGGGCCTGGGGGCACAGGTGAGGGGGAGCACCCAGGAGAGCCCAGCAGGAGCAGGGAGGACTCGTGCACAGGTCCGAATGCTGACCCTGCCTGGCCTGCACCATGGAGCAGAGCCACAGCGCCCAGGCGGCCAGCGCCACCTTCCAAGTGTGGCACCCTTTGCTTGCCCGTGCCTTCCTGGGAGGTCCACAGAGATGGGGTGAGGTCAGAGCCTTGCCCCTCTGAGAACCATGGCTTTCTCTAGTTCCCGTGACAGTACCAAAAGCTGAGACTCGAATTCTAAAACTCTCAAGTATTTTTTTTTTTCATGTAGACAATCGTGGAAAGTCACCCTGGGCTCAGATGCTTGGAATAGGCCAGAGAGCTGTTGGGCAATGTTTCCAGGCGCGTTGTAGAACCAGGGGACAGCCTCTGACACTGCACACACAGTTCCAAAGCCCCTCCCCAGCATTCTCTCCTCTGTCCCCAGAAGTTTCCATAAAGGGCAGACAGCCCAGTCTGGGCATCCCCATTGTGCTACAGGGAAACAAAGGCTCCTTTCATGATTCAGAGACTTGCCTTGAAGCATCAAGATAAATAATGAGTAAAAGGTTCAAAGAGCAGAGTTTTGCAAAGCAGGGGCACCTGAACCCCCCCCCCACTACTGGCTGCCCTGAGGCCAGCCACAGCCTGCCCCAAGCCCCTGGCCCCTTGGTGGTGTAGGGCTTGGGCCCTGACACAGGCCAAGGGAGGATCCAGGATGTCCCCCAGGTCTCTGCCTGGGGTGCTGGATGGCTGGGGGGCTGCTCACCTCAGCGGGACTGTTGGGAGGACAGAGGTCCAACGGCAGGCTCTTGAAGTGCCTCTCAGCTCTGTAGAGCTCTCCTGGAGGGCTCCCCCTGTTGGCATCAGGGCACTTGTAAGTCGAGCCCCTGCACTGTGCCTGAAGGCTGGCCCTGCCCTCAGTCCAGCCCTGAGGAACAGAGGCTGGCCCCCCACGAAGCACATGGACTGGGCAGGTGTTATGAGCTTGAGGGCCTTTGTGTGAGGAGGTGGGGAGACAGGCAGGCGGCAGGGGTCAGTCGGCAGGGCCGTGCTGGGGTGTAAGGCTTCTCTGGCTGAAGGTGGAGGCCTGTGAGGAACTCTGAGCAGTTTTCAGCAGAATTTGTGATGTGGTCAACAGTCCAGGGATCTGGGGGACAGAGGCTATAGAGGAAGAGATGTGGGATGAGGTGGGGGGGGAGAGAGGGAGAGGGCAGGGCTGTGGGAATGGAGAAGAGAGGAAAGTTCAGATACTAGAGACTTTTAAAAATTTGGGTGCCTGGTGGCTCAGTTGGTTAAGCATTTTCAGCTCAGATCATGATCTAATAGTTCATGGGTTTGAGCCCCACATTAGGCTCCATGCTGACAGTACGGAGCCCACTTGAGATTCTTTCTCTCTCTCCCTCTCTCTCTCTGCCCCTCCCCTGCTCTCTTATTCACTCTCTCTCTCTCTCTCTCACTAAATAAATAAACATTTAAAAAACATTTTCAAAATAGCGGCACCTGGGTGACTCAATCAGTTAAGGTCCCAACTTCGGCTCAGGTCATGATCTCGTGGTTCATGAGTTCAAGCCCTGTGTCAGGCTCTGTGCTGACAGCTGAGAGCCTGAGGCTCCTCCAGAGTCTGTGTTTCTTTCGCTCTCTGCCTCTCCCCCACTCGTGCTCTGTCTCTGTTTCTGTCTCTCTCTCTCTCAAAAATTAAACATTAAAAAATTTTTTAAAGAATTTTTTAGAGGGGCGCCTGGGTGGCTCAGTCGGTTAAGCGTCCGGCTTTGGCTCAGGTCATGATCTCATGGTTCATGGGTTCGAGTCCCTCATTGGGCTCCATGCTGATGGCTCAGAGCCTGGAGCCTGCTTCTGATTCTGTGTGTCCCCCTCTCTCTCTGCCCCTCCCCCACTTGTGCTCTGCCTCTTTCTGTCTCTCAAAAATAAATGTAAAAAAATTAAATCTGAAAAAAAAAAGAATTTTTTAGAATACTTTAAAAATAAAGTACAAATATGCAAGAAAGCAATATAATCACACAGCTCCGTGAATAACAGTTCTTTAGAAGGATTTTACCTCTGCAGTGTAAGCTGTTTGCAGCCAAGGCCCCAGTTAAGGCACAGAACTACTGATACCTGTACTGACCTCACATTCGGGAGCAAGACGGGACGGGCTTGGGCAGCCCAGGACAGTGGACAGAAGGCTCAGTATCTGGAATTGTACAGACCCCAAGGAGGCCCCTACCTTCCTCTGTGTCACCCCCGCGGAGGGAAGGGCCACAGGTCATCTCACAGATATGTGAAAATACCAGGAGGTGGGGTTTGAAGTGTAGGCTGAGCGGGAGTTGGCTGGTGAAGGGTTAGGGTTAGGGTTAGGGCAGAGCACATGCCAAGGCCTGTGGCAGGAGGCAGCGCAGTGAGGGGGCCGATGGCTGGTGCTCAGAGAGCTGGAGAGAGAGGGTGGCGGGCAGGGCCTTGCAGGCCACGGGAGGAGCTTGTCATTACCCTACGTCCAAGGGGAAGTCACACAGGGTAAGCAAGGGACCTATGAAGTTGGTCTGTGCGTTTAACAGAGATTTCTCTGGCTGTTTGCTAGGGAGCAGTGGACAGACTAGGTGAGGGGACAGGGTGCATGGGGGAGGCCGGCTAGGAGGCTGAGGCAGTGGTCGTGGCCAGAGAGAGGATGGTGAGACAGGATTAGGAGCTGGCACAGAGAGGCCTGGGGGAGCGGCGGGAAGGGTCCAGCATGTCTCCCGGGTCTCCGGCCAGGGTGCTGGACGGCTGGGGGCTGCTCACCTCAGCGAGACCGTGGGAGGACAGAAGTGCATCTTGGACCTGGTGGGTGGGCAGTGTTCTTGAGGCAGCCAGGGAGAGAGGGCTTCGGAAGCTCACGTCTGGCTCTCAAAGGTGGGGTCTGGGCTGAAGGTAAAGACTTGCATTTCGTCTGAGGATGGAGCAATCGGACGTGCTTGCACTTGACACCTCAGCACAGGTGAAATCACCTGGGGTGTGTTGAGTGATTCAAGAAGGGTGGGGACTGAGCTGTGGGGGCTCTAGCAGTGCCCGGTGGGTGTAAGGTGATGAGCAGGAGGGCTGGGAGGAGAACCAGGAGGTGGTAGGGCACAGAGCCGAGGTCCGAGGCCCTTGTGACCAGACCTGTCGCTGGGTAACTCACTTTACCTGTCTCCCATCATGCATCTGCTCCAGGCATGCACCCACCCCAGGATGTGGCCCCGACCCTCAGCCTGCCTGCGCGCCTTCCCCCTTCCTATTGGTCCTTCCCCTCGTTTCCCTTAGACTCGGGGTGCTTGGAGAAGGCGCGAGGAAGCAAGCCATTCTTGTCTGCACAGCCTGCGCCAGGGGGCTGTCCACACCCCCGCCCTCATTAGAGGGGCCACGGGATGGCTAGGCGGGCATGGCTAGGAAGGACCACACAGGCCCCAGTAACGATGCCCCTCCCCATGCCCCATCAGAAGGAGCTGGCAGAGCTCAGGTACCAGTACTCCATCGATGAGCTGAAGCAGCAAGAGCACCTGACTCAGGTCCAGCTGGCGAAAGAGCAGGCCCAGCAGGAGGAGCTGGAGGAGCACAAGGTACATTCTGTTGGGAGGAGCCCTGCCCCCTACTTCCCCCTGCCGGGGCCCAGGAGGCCGGCCACACGCTACGGGTCCTGTTGGATCAAGGTCAACAGGGCCCAGGTCCCGAAAACTGCTCGTGATGGAAAACGTATGGCTTTTGGCCTCTCCTGGCTGTGACGGGGCATGTACGTCATCCACAGGCCAGCGCCCTGTCCCGCCCTGTCCTGCCCTGCCCCTGCCTTGCTCTGCTCATCACAGAGCCAGCTCTGCCTCAGCCCGGACGCCACCTGCCTTGTCTCCTCGCCAGCCTGCCGGGTTCTCGCATGAGGCCCCGGGGAAACAATCTGAGAGGGCAGCTCCTTTCCTTAAAAGCCTTAGGCGGTTCCATGGCAGCCAGGAAGGTTGAAGTCCTCCCCCCCTCCCCCCCGCACGGCCCTGGACCCACTGTGCCCCGACCCCTTCCCCCAGGCACACTGGGCCTTGTGCAACCTTCAGCTGATGCCTCTGGACGTCTGCAGGTGCCAGGCCCTTGTCCCAGCGTGCCCTTCCCTGTCCTCCTCCAGGGCTGAAGCCCAAGGGCAGCATGCCCTCCCCTACCCTCTGCAAAGCATCCACTGACCCAGGGCCCAGCACAGGGCCCTGCCCACTGAGCCCCCGCCAGGGCCTGTGAGGGGGATCTGCACCCCCAGCCCTGCTGTGGTTCTGACTGCAGGCCGCATTCGTGGAGCACCTGAACGACTCCTTCCTGTTTGACAGCATGTACGCCGAGGACGCAGAGGGCAACAAGCTGGCTTACCTGCCCGGCGTCAATGAGCTCCTTCAGGCATATCCTTCCAAGTTCATGGCCACCTCCCCTGGCAGAGCCCGGGGCCCACGCCACCGGCCTGCCAGGGGCAGGTCCCCTTCTGCTCTGGGCCTCAGTGTTCCCATTTCTCTTGTGAAGCCCTGAATGATAAAACCTCTCCTTCACAGCCATGCACGCAAGCGGCACTGGAGAATCAAGTCAGCTGAGCAGCGTGGGGAAGGGCTGGATTCCAGGGGACATAGAGGGTCAGCATGGCACGGGGGCCGCCATGCCTGACAAGCCACTGAAGTGTGTGTCTGTGGTCCTAATCCCCAGTACCTATATTTAGTTGCTTCTGCTGTGAGCTTTGCATACAGTGTTTATAATTTCCCAACTGCCCAACAGATGGGTACTGTTACTATGTTAATACCATTTTATAGCTGGGGAAGCTAAACTTGGAGAGAGTGACTTGTCCAAAGCCGTGCAGTTAGAAGCTGGGATTTGAGTCCTTGTCTGTGGGGCTAAGAGCAGGCACCCTTTCCCCCAGTCGGCTGGAGGAACCCAGAGGATGTGAATGGCACTTCTCATGGCCGAAGCCATGATGACCAATCAGGTCAATGAGCATTACAGGCTTATCCTGTAAGTTGAGGGATGCAGGTTAGACTCACCAATAGACTGAGTTAGGGCTGAGACCGGCGAGTCACAGAATGTGTCTGTGGGGCCGCCATCACTGGATAGAAAGAAACTTTTCTTAAAAACTCAACATTTTGGAAAGGGTGGTGGAGGGGATGGAGAGGGTGTGAGGCGAAGCAGAAGGTGACAAGCAGGGCTCTAGGCCAGACAGCTGGGCTCCCAGCCTGGCTCTGCCCTCCCCCTGCTGGGTGACCTGGGCTCGCATCTGGGCCGTAGGGCGAGGACGCCGTGCTGCAGGAGAGGAAGCCAAGGCCTGGGCGGGCGAGGTGGCCGGCCAGAGAGAAGGAGCAGCAGAGCCAGGATTGAACCTGGATCCCTCTGCTTCAAGCCTGTGGTCCCCTGATCTGCGCAGGCTCCCTCAGTGGCCCTGCAACAGCTGAGCATGAAGACAGGGCCCTCCAACCAAGGTGCGCCCCAGATAGCACCCCAGAGACCGAAATACACCCTGCGCAGCCCCCCGGTGATGGCTCCCCCGGGCTCCCAGCCCCTCCCCGGCCCCTTCAGGTGCCGCAGGACTCCGCTCCTGGGGCCGCGCTTAGCCTGTCTCTCTCCTGCTCTGTAGTGTCCTCCCATGGCCCCTGCTTCCTTCTCGAGGCCTGTCCACAGCTTGGGGACGGAGCTGCCCCAGCACCACATCAGACTCCTAACCTCAACTCCCGGCCCCGGGCCAGGAGCGACCATCACCCTCGACCCGCATCCTCCCAGCCGCCCGCGCCCAAGGCAGCCGCCAGCTTCCTTAACAGCCACTCACCTACAAGGACAAATTCGTCATCATCTGCCTGAGCATTTTCGAGTACGGCCTGAAGCAGCAGGAGAAGCGCAGAGTGGAGCTTGACACCTTCAACGAGTGTGTCCAGGAGGCCATCCAGGAAAATCAGGAGCAGGGCAGACACAGGGTTGCCAAGTTCGAGGAAAAGCACTCGCTGGTAGGCTCTGCCCCTCCGGTTCCCCTCCCTGCTCCCTGCGCCAGGTGCTGACCCCACCCTGCAGGCCTGGCCCCTTTGGAGGGGCTGCACACCCTCCACCACTGATGACCTAAGACCCACGCTCCCTGTCCCCGTGTGCCAGAAGTCACACAGCTCAGTGGCAGAGCCAAGGTTTAGCCTTCCACCAGCACCACCAGCCACAACCCAAGCACCATGCCAGAGCTGAGCTCTGGGTGCCACCCTGGGTCTCCTTCACCTAAAACACTCCTGGTAACAATGGTGCCAGTGTTGTCGCTCCTATTATCAGCAATGTCAAGACCTGCTACTTTGCTTTTGTTCATTCGTTCATTTAACAGACATTTTCTGGGCCCGTGCTCAGTGCCAGGCTCTGGGAAGCCGGCCCCGTGCTGGACGTGGCTCCCCGTTCGCAAG
This sequence comes from Helogale parvula, assembly GCA_004023845.1. NCBI lineage: Eukaryota > Metazoa > Chordata > Mammalia > Carnivora > Herpestidae > Helogale > Helogale parvula. The sequence continues at coordinate 24,899 of PJEM01011986.1, forward strand.
CGCCCATCCGGTGCGGGGTGCAGACCCGGGCCCTCCCCACTGCGGCAGTCAGTACTGTATTGGAGGGGAGCCCAGGGAGCCTTTGGGAGTGGCTGGAGGGACCTTCACTCAGGCCGAGGCTCACAGGACACACAGAAGTGAGCCAGGGGTGGTGGCCGAAGGTCATTCCACCTGAGGGAGTAGGGCCCCAGGTGCTCAGGACCTGCTGGGCCCGGCCCGAGCAGCGGCCCTGTGTGCTTGCTGGGACTTGTTTCTTTTAGTTAGCGTTACTTTTATTTTGTTTAATGTTTATTGTTGAGAGAGTACAAGTGAGGGAGGGGCAGAGAGAGGAGGGACAGAGGATTGGAAGTGGGCTCTGTGCCGACAGGCTGACGGCAGTGAGCTCGATGTGGGGCCAGAGCTCAGGAACCTGCGAGATCATGGCCTGAGCCGAAGTCAGATGCTCAGCCCATTGACCCACCCAGGTGCCCTGGTCAGCATTATTTTTAAAGACCGATCTTGGTCTAAATCTCAGACTTTTGTGAAACTCTAAGAAAAGTTATGGGCTTTCTTTCTCCTCAAAAAACTGTCCACAGGGGCGCCTGGGTAGCTCGGTCAGTTAAGCATCTGACTGCGGCTCAGGTCATGATCTCATGGTTCGTGCGTTTGAGCCCCACATCAGGCTCTGTGCTGACAGCTAGCTCAGAGCCTGGAGCCTGCTTTGGATTCTGCGTCTCCCTCTCTCTCCGCCCCTCTCCTGCCCGTGCGCTCTTTCAAAAATAAAAAAAAGTTTAAAAAAACAAAAACCTGTCCGCATACACCAAATACATGAGCACTTGCCTGCAGCGTCCAGGGCTTCCAGGAAGTCACGAGGCTCCCGCCCCCTCCCCACCCCAGGTTGAGAACTTAGTTTAAGGTCAGACAAAATCCCCTGATGATGCACAGTCAGATACATGCTTTCCAGGCTCCTCACTCCCCAGCCCTCATTCCTGTCTCATCGGCCTCACCAACATCCTCACATTCTGTACGACCTAACCTTCAAGACGCTCGTCCCCAGGTTATAGGGAGACGTGTGGCCACCCTCACCCAGGAGTTCCAGCCTGTCAGCAGAGGACATTTGGCTCACATGTGTTTTATTTGGCCTGCAGAGGATTTTAAACACGGGAGGACTTCACAGAAAAATTGTGGTTGCCAGCTTCTCTGGAGGTTTCTTTTTTTTGATTCTTCTTCTTTTATTTTAACGTCTCACACAGAGACAGAGTGTGAGTGGGGGAGGGGCAGAGAGCGAGGGAGACACGGAATCCAAAGCAGGCTCCAGGCTCCGAGCAGTCAGCACAGAGCATGATGCGGGGCTCAAACTCCCAAACTATGAGATCATAGCCTGAGCCTGAGTCAGACGCTTAACGGACTGAGCCCCCCAGGCGCTCCCTCCCTGACACTTCCTATCTGGTGACTGTAGCTGTGGGACTTGGGAGGCCCGGACGCCAGCCGGCCGGCTCCTCCCAGGCCTGGGCAGGGCGCCCTCAGCCCCGCAGGCCCCTGGAGAAGCAGGACCTGGCGTTCAGGGTGTAGGTCTTCGGAGTGGGCCGGCTTCCTCGGCTTCTGAGGTGCTGGTCCCCACGGCCCCCGTAATGGCGACACCCTCAGAGGCCGCCTGAGATGAGCAGACTACCCTTTGCACTCCTCTCCTAGAGCCTAGAGCCGTGGTTTCATGCAGCCCGCACACCAGGGTCCGCGGGGACCCCACGCCCCAGCTCAGGGGGTGCGGCTCAGCCCCGGGATTTTCCAGGGCTTCGCAGGTGCCCCCGGTGCCCAGCCCAAGTTGGACCCGCTGCCTTGGAAGTTCACAGGACTCCGCGGCCTGAGGCCCCAGTTCTGTTTCCCCACAGGACCTCTCTGAGCTGGTCCTATATCCGCCCCCACGCTCCTTCAGTGTCCGCTCCCACTGCCCAGCAGGTGGCCAGAGTGCTCCCAGGGACCCTTCGCTGGTGACCCTCTGCTAGCCTCCATTTCCTCATTAGAGAAATGGAGGTAACCGCCTCCCAGAACCCCAGGGAGGAATCGGTGGGGCGAAATTGTGAAGGGCAGTGTGTATGCTTGGAGTCACTGGATTGGTAATGCATGTGTAAGCAGGGGCACGGAATGACAAATGTAGATGGGGGGGAGGCAGGGTACAGTCAGTCTGCCTCCAATCCTTGGGTGTGTGTGTATGTGTGTGTGTGTGTGTGTGTGTGTGTGTGTGTGTGATGAAAGCATACTTGCTTTGTTATCTATGCAGCTTAGAGATCCTTCCAAAACTCGAGTCAATTCCTTTTTGCATAGTTGTATAATCTCTCGTTGCATGGATGGACCGTGATCGATTAACCCAGGCCCTGTTGACGGACAATTCAGTTTCTTCTGATCTTTTGCTCTTTCAAGCGGTGTTGCAGTTGCCTGCTCCTGGTCACACCAGGTTCTCAGGCTTCCTGGTCTCTGCCGGTCTGGCACACTTGGAGCGTGTGTTTATTTTCCCTTCAGTGAGGATAAGCATCACATGTTTTATAAACATTTGTGTTTGTTTGTTTGTTTCAGTTTATTTTTTTTACTTTGAGGGAGAGAATCCCAAGCAGGCTCCGCACTGCCAGCACAGAGCCCAATGCGGGTCTTGAACTCACGAACCGTGAGATCATGACCTGAGCTGGAATCAAGAGTCGGACCCTCAACCGACTGAGCCACCCAGGTGCCCCTAAACATTTTTATTTCTTATCCTGTTAACTCTTTGTTCTAATAATATGCCCTAACCAATTTTTTGTTTGGTTTTTTGATCTATATCTTTTTCTTTAAAAGCAAATCATTACTTTGTAGGAACTCTTTGTAGGTTGAGAAATTAGCCCTGTGTCCGTGAAATGAGTTGCAAATATGTTTCTTGCTTTGTTGTTTATCTTGCCATTTTTTTTTGATCTTTGGTGTTCAGAATTTCTAAACATTGTATGTAGTACAATTTATCAGTCTTTTTTCTGGTTACACTTAGAAAGGACTTCGCCACTCTCAGATTATTATTTTTCCTTCGAGGACTGTATGGCTTCACTTTGTAAGTTTAAATCTTCCCTCTGGGGGGAATTTGTTTTCATGTAAGGTTCGAGGTAGGGATTGAACCTGATTTTTCTTTAGACGAGATAGCCATTATTATAAATATCATTTGTTGCACTGAAATCATGCCAAGGTCCTCTGCCCTCCTTCCCAACTAATACCATATATCAGGGCGCCTGGGTGGTTTAGTTGGTTAAGCTCCTGGTTTCGGCTCCGGTTATGATCTCATGGTTTGTGCGTTCAAGCTGTCTGTGCAGAGTCTGAAGCCTGCTTCGGATTCTGGGATTCAGTGCCAGGCTGGGACCCCACTGTGGTTTCCAGCCCGTGAGCCCCCTCTCCTTCCAAATGGCCTGGCATCTGTTCACCCCTGGCATCCCCTTGCTCAGTGGGGTGCTCTGTGGGTCCAAATGGTTTCCTAAAGACTGGATCTGTCTTACATTTCCAGTGTCTCTCTCTCTACCTGCGCCTGCTATGGGCCTTTTATTGGACACTCTGTTAGCCGAGGCCCCATTGTGAACCAAGAGTTCATATACACCACTTAATCCCCACCACTTTGTGACACACACTTCTGTCCCCCTTTACATAAGGAAACTGAAGCTTAGAGAGTGGAGGTGGCTCACTCAAGGTCACATTGCTAATAAGTGACGCAGACAGGATTCAAATTCAGGTTCACCTGACTCTGAAGCCCTTGCTCCTTCCACCCAGCCCAGACACCTCGAATGAAAACCGGCGCTAACATGGACTGAGCCGTCACTAACTAGTGCTGGCATCTCCTATACCTGCCTCGAGGCATGGGGAGGGGAAGTAGCTTCTACAAGCTCGTGAAGCTGACAAATGGCCGAGCTGACACTTGAACTTGGACAGGCCAACCCCAGAGTCCATGTTTTTACCCACAAAACCAATTGTTGCCTGTCATTAACTAATTATACTTAGTTGTGGATTCCAAAAGCCAAGGCTTTTGTTTCCAGAATTTAAACACCCTTCGAGACGAGTCCGAACTGACCAGCTTCGAGATGAAGATAGTGGAATACAGCGAGAACATCACGGAACTGTTCAGCGTGCTCATGACGCTGGAGATGCAGTTGGTAGAGCAGCTGGAGGTGAGGCCGAGCCCCTCGGGCACAGGTGGGACATGATCGTGCCCTGCCAGTCTCCTTTGCGAGAACATACTGATTTTAGGGAGAGAGAGCATGAGCAAGTGAGGGGCAGAGAGAGAGGGGGATGGGGGAACTGAAGCAGGCTCTGCGCTGATAGCACAGAGCCCGATGCGGGGTTCGAACTCACCAACGGTGAGATCACGACCTGAGCTGAATTTGGAGGCTTCATGAGCTGAGCCATCCAGGCGCCCCCAGACCCTATTTTAGCCGGAGCCATGCCAGGTGCTCCTCTGTGGTGCGACTCAGCATGGCAGGCTAAAGCTTTCTTTGCTCATCAGTCCTGTGTTTGCTTTTAATATATTTCAGTCACTTAGATTGCCATGGACTCTCACGCCCGCATGAGAGGTGAGCTCATTCCTCTGGAATGTCCCCCCTATCCTGGAAGAACCCAGAGCCTCAGTGGGGAGAGGTTTGTTTTTTCTCCTATTAGACCCAAGGAGCCCATTGGGTGCTTCAAAGACCAAGTAGGCCCCCACCCTGGGACGAAACAAAGGCTCCTCCGCATTGCAGCGCGTTTGCCGCATCTCAGGGCCACTCGAGGCGCCTGCGGTTCAGCACGGAGCCGCCAAGCACAAGGCGCTGCTCTTTGAAACCCCTTAGCAGCCAGAGTGCTGTGTGTGCTCAGGAGTCAGAGGCAGTGATGAATCGAACCTCATTGGATGCTGCCGGGGCTGGGCCAAGAGATAGCGCCTGATCGATTCCTCGCATGTCAAGTGACACCTCAGACAGAGACTGATCTCCCTTCACGTCACTCGGCAGACACGTGCTCCCCCTGGGGACTGCTCAAGCACTGACTGCAGAAAGCGGCAGGGGAGGCATCCGCAGCGGCTCCCAGCCTTCTTGAGCCGAGAGATCCCCTTTCCAGCGTCTCCAAAGTCCCCAGATCTGTACATGGGCGGTCGTACCTGTGTTACCAGCAGCCAAAAAGCCGTTAGGTGCAGACATGCCTTTTAATGCCCCCATTTTTATGCGTTACAACAGTGTTTGCACACATGTTTGAAATGTGCATAATTAGCTCCTCGGACTTCTTTAGATTCCCTGGGGCCCTTGGCCCACCCTGCAGCCCCGACTCTGTGCTAGATGGGGGGCATGACCCAGCCTGGGGGCTCACGTGGGCACAGACCTCACCATCACCTCTTGCGCTGCCCCCTCACTTAAGCCCCATTTTGGCCCTGGGTGCCCAGCTAAGCACTGGGGCGCAGCAGTGCAGGGCACCTCAGAGGGAGGCGGGAGGCATGCAGGCAGCCTTGCTGACGGTGACGGGTCTGGGGCAGCAGCCAGCATCACTGAGGCACCTGGCAAAGCATGGTGTGTGAAGTAACGCATTTAAACCTCACAACTCCATTAGACGGGGACTACAAAGAAAACCCATTTCATAGATGAGGGTGTTGAGCCCAAGGACGTTACACACAGTGTTGGAGCTGGGATACTGACCCAGGAAGTCTCTCAGCAACTCTCTCCCTTGTTTCTCTGCACGCGATGGGCAGATGCCATCGAGAAGCCCAGAGGAAGAGGGTTAGCGCTATGTGTGTATGTGGGGTTTTGGGGGATCCGGGACAAGTATTCCTGGCAAAGGGACCAGCACATGCAAAGGCCTGGAGGAAGCTTTGTATTAAACCTTCATCGGAAGGAGGGTGGGTGTGTGAGTGAGGTGAAACGGCCGGAGAGTAACGCAGCTGTGGGAAAGGGGTCAGGAGAGAGGGCCAGTTTATAGGCATCTACCTGGGAAGGTCAAGGTGGTTGGTCTTTGCGCTGAAGGTCTGTGATTAAAGCAGGCACCTGTTAAGTTCTAAGGAGCGCCTTTTGCCTGGAGGCTAGGTCAGTAGAGTTCATATCTAAATATTCATGTTAACTGTGTTATCACTTCCAGGAGACTATAAACATGTTTGAAAGGAACATCACCGACTTGGTGGCACTCTTTATTGAAAATGTCCAAGGCCTATATCCTTTCCTGGATGACCCCCGACGGGGAGATGCTACCAGCTCATGGGGCTCCCGCCACCTCCAGGGATACCAGGGGAGAAGCACCTGCATTTTTTTTTAACATTTATTTATTTTTGAGAGACAGAGACAGAGCGTGAGCAGGGCAGACGCAGAGAGAGGGAGACACAGAATCCGAAGCAGGCTCTAGGCTCCAAGCTATCAGCTCAGAGCCTGCATTGGGGCTCGAACCCACAAACTGCAAGAACATGACCTAAGCCGTAGTTGGACGCTTAACCGACTGAGCCACCCAGGTGTCCCCAGCACCTGCATTTTAAACAAAAGTCAGAGGAGGGTAATTCTTTTTCACCAACCAAGCAGGATGCAAATAAGTGTAGCCCCCTTCCAGGTAGCCACCTTTAGGGTCACACCTACCCCCTCCCACTGCCACCAATGCCCTAAACATGTTGGCAGAGATAGCCAAAAAGTCAGCACCTTATAATCCTACTTCACTTGTGGCCAGAAATACCCGAGCCCCAGCTTGGCATGCAAAAAGATCTATGTACGCACCAGGATGATAGCCAACCCATCACAGGATCCCATTTAGTGGGAGTCCCTGCCTCTGAGAGTAGAGGAATGGAAATCCTCCAGGTTTTCACCCAGGAAAAAGCTCACCTTCAAAAGATGGAGATTTGGCAACTACTTGGAATGTTCAAAGAATGTTCCACAGGTTCTGAGGGAGTTTCCCGTCTCTCGGAACAATGGTGCCTTGTTAGGTTAAAGGTTTGGATGCCTACCGGGGTTGCTGGGTGGGGCCCCATTGACTGCAGTGTAAGGCCTGGCATCTTTGTTCTCAAAGGAGTGATGTTCACGGAGAGACCACACCCCAGAGTCCCTGCCTGCTTCCTGGGTCGCAGGAACACAGGTGCACACGCCCTGGGAGTGGGACAGAGATCGTCAGGTTAAATGTCAGTGGGAGGGCGTTTAGGGCATCACCAACCTTTCTGCTACCTGACTTCAGGGCCCTGCCGTGTAGGGGACAAACTGCTATGCTCTACCCCAGAGTAACCTCTGGTCCTACCTTTCTGGGTCCACAGTTGTGCAAGGAGACCGAGTTACGGAGGAAGCAAGTGAGCAGCCCACACAAAGATCAGGGCCAGGAGCCTCCCTGAGGGAAGGCCCGCTGAGAACCTAACTGTGGGCAGAGGGACAGGCAGAAAAGTGGGGAGCACATTCCAGGCAGCAGAGGCAGCCTGTGCAGACCCTGAGGTTAGGTCATAGAGATCCAGTTCCAAGACGGGGCCTTTAGGCCACAACAGAGAGCAGGAAGCTCCTGGAGGGCCATAGCACAGGAGGGATGAGGGCCAGTCTACCTACGTTTAAGAGCATGCTGGCAGCTGTTTGGAGAAAAGGCCAGAGCGGGAAGACCAGGTCTTTGCCGTCCAGTCGGGAAGCAGTGGGAGGGAGAGAGGTGTTAGATGGAGAGGCTCTGAGAGGACCCAGCACCAAGGGTCAGTGATGAGCAGGTGTGGGAGGGTTGATGGTGGGCTGGGAGTCAGGACTGGCCTGGGAATCCGTGCATGTGTACCACGGCTGTGAAAGAGCTGTTGCACTGACACCTCCAGGTGCGCCCTTCCACCCTTCAAAGTCTGTTCTCGTCTGGAGGAAAGGGCCCCACTCTCTCAGGGTCTGCAGATGCCGGTTTGAGGGCCCGAGGGTCCCAGGGTCAGGTTGCACCTGGTCGGCTCCGATCCCTGGCCTTTGCTTAACTTGGCTGCACGATGGCTCAGTGCCGGGACCTGGAGAACCACCACCACGAGAAGCTCCTGGAGATCGCCATCAGTACCCTCGAGAAGACACTGAAGGGGGAGCTGGATGAGGACCTGCCTGAGGACGTGCGCGCCGTGAGCACTGTGGGCGGGGCCGTGGCTGCGGTGGGCGGGGCTGGGAACCGTGGGCCGAGAGGGTGAAGGTGAGGGTGAGGGTGAGGGTCGTGGGCGGGCCAGAGGCCCAGAGGCTGCAGGCCCAGAAGACAGACAGATCCAGTGGGGCTGGCTCTGTGGCTCTGGTAAACCTGAAATCCTCCCAGAGCCTCAGTTTCCCCACCTGCAAAAGGGACAATAATGCCCTCTGCAAGGTGGTTGGCAGATGAAATAGGCTAACAAATAGAACTCCCTTTGGGTACTCAGTGGGGCCCAACTAAAGAGGAGCTCATGATAATGAAGTGGTTTCAACTTAACCAACAGGTTGGTTTCCAAAAGGTCATTTCTGTGGGGCTTCTGGCGGTTTCCAAGAGAGGCGGTTGCAAAAGGAGGTTATGTGCGGAGATTTCCCGCGTAGGTCTTCCTAACCCTTGAGGATCTATGAGGGGCAGCACTACTAGGATGTTGGAAAGGCCCAGGCCCCATTTCTGATCCACCACGTTGCCCCTCCCACCCTCCACTAGCACTTCCGGTAATGCGTCATCCTGGGTCAGCCATCAGCCTGAGCTCCTGACAGGAGGCTCCCTGGGTCCCCTGCGTGGGGGTCCAGTGGTGGTGCTTCTCTCTCTCATCTCCACTCACCACCCAGTCAAGCCGCGTTGCCCGGGCCACTGGCCGCCTCACTGCCCCCTCTACAGGCTGTTCTCCATGCAGCCACCAGAGAGCTTTGGAAAACCCAAACTACATCATTTTGTGCCTCTGCACGACACGCTCTAATGGCCTCCCGTGGCCTTTGGAGTAAGCACTTGACTAGTGCACCAGACCCTCATGCCTGGCCCACCCACCTCAGCCGCGTCCTCCCCTGGCCCCCTCAGTCCCTGGCTCACTTGTTTTGTTTGATAGTCCACCTGGTGCACATGCCTTCCGTCAGGTCTCCGGGTGTCTGGCGCGTCCTTCTTCAGCTCTCCTTGGAGGGGACTTCCCGCGCCTCTTCCCCGGAGAACCACTCTCTGTGTCACACACCCGGGTCGTGGTCGTCAGAGCCCTTGTTACAATTTCAGGCTTTCGTGCTCGTGCTGGTTTGGTTCTGTGACTACCCACAGTAAATACGGGCTCGCGGGGACAGCAGGGATGGCCTCTTCAACGCCACGTACCTCCCCGGTGCCAGCGGGGGTGCCCGCACAGCTGCCACAGCTCAGCCCAAGGGCTGGGGGCTCTCCGGCCTCACGCTGGCAGTGCTGGCTAAGCCCCGTGGGCACAGAGACTGGCAGTCCCGACCCCACAGCCCTCCCTCCCCAAACACCCGCCAAATGCTGTTGTTGACCAGAGACAAGATGATGTCATTTCCCTGAAATAAGGCTGCCCCCAAGACCCCACTCTGCAATCCCCTGGATGGGCCATCGAGGGGTCATGGAGTTCCCTCACGGCACGGCTCCCAGGTCTGTGATGCCTAGCGGGCACAGGACCGAATCATCCCTTCCTAATAACTGGGACACACAGAAAAAGCTGGGCCCCAAACCTCAGTGGCAGACAAGCAGGCCGGACTGGTGCTTCCGGTGGCCAGGCCTCTCTCCTGCCGGGAGGACTCTTTCTGGCGCTGTCTGCCACCTGTTTCTGGGGCTCCAGGAACGCTCAGTACCTGCCAACCAGTGACTGCCCACACAGAGCTTGGCTCACCGCGGGCTTGCTGCTGCCCCGGCATCAAAGCCCGATGCTCACCTGGGATCCCATTTATCTCCCCAAACACCCTACAGAGGTGGCGCACTCATCACCCGCAGTTTACAGATGGGAAAACGGGGAGGCTGCGTCCCAGAGACGTTTGGTAAACTGCCCAAGGCGACAGCACTTATGAGGACCAGAGTCTGGATTCAAACTCTAGGCTGAGAGATGCAGGGCCTGTGCCCCTCACTGGGGACTACAAGCTGGTGTTCTGGGTTTGCCCATGGCCCCAGGAACTCGGGCGGGGGGCCTCAAGGCCTCACGGGGGCAGCCAGCAGAGCCCACTGGACACTCTGTCCTTTGGGGAACGCCTGCCCTCACATTGAGAGATGTCACCAGGACCTTACACTGTGGCTTAAGTCTCCTTACATTTAAGCAATAAAACGTGGCATGTCGTTCTCGGTGGGGAAGGGAGGGGAGGATGCCCTGACCGTAAAACGTAATAATGACAACAAATAGCTGACGTTGGCCGAGGGCCTCCCGAGGGCCAGCCGTCTTGAGAAGCACCAGACAACGTATTTGCTCTTTTAATCTTCACATCAACACAGTAACATAGGTACCATTATGGTTCCCTTTTACAGATGAGAAAACTGAGGCACAGAGAGGAGAGTAACCTGCCCAAAGACACGCAGCAGATGATAGAGTTGATCTGAACACAGCCAGTTTGACTCAGAGTCTGTAGCAAGACAGGGATGTGCAGAAGAACAAATCTGGTTTCTCTATTATCAGTGAGCATATCATGATTACAAGTCGCACCGATGATGTTGTTTATCTCTTTAAAACTCCGCTCATTCAGTTGAGCGATTGTGATCAGCTCATGCCGTAATTCGAGCCAAATCTGACTTTTGAAGTCCTTCACTGCTTTGGAATGAAAGGCAGAAGGCGCATGCGTGCTCAAGGAGCAAGCCGGGAGGGAGGGGGCGGGCGGGGCACTGGAGCGAGGTCAGTGTGGCAGCAAGCACGCCGCCACTCCCCTCCGCCGGCCCAGGGCAGGCAGCTTCCTGCTGCAACGGGCCACTGCCACGTTTAGGCGGCAGGGGGAGGTCAGCCTCGCTCCTGGGGTGCTCTGAACAGCCGTGTGGGCGTCTAGCTGCGATGTCAGGGCCTCACCCCTGCCTCTATCTCAGTGCTTATGACCGGCAGAAGCGGAGGGGAGTCTGGAATGCTCCGCCCCTAAGAAGTATTCTGAGAGGGCAAACAAGTAGCCATCGCTCTTGTCACTCTAGGACACCCGAGATCCAGGAACAACTTGCAACTTGCATTTTAATTTGTTAAATGTTTGCTTATTTATTTTGAGAGAGAGAGAGCATGCACATGCAGGCAGAAGAGCACAAGCAGGGGAGGAGCAGAGAGAGGGAGAGAGAATCCCAAGCAGGCTCCATGAGAGGTTCAAATTCATGAGCCGCAAGGTCCTGACTAGAGCCGAAAACAAGGATTGGACGCTCAACTGACTGAGCCATTCAGGACCCCGCAACTTGCATTTTAAAATCCTTCCTTCAAACCAGATTCCTTTAGTTTGTATGATCCCCAGTTCTTCACGACCGGTTCTAACTTCGTCTGTCTCTAAGCAGACTTTACTTCCACCACTTCCGAGGCTGTATCCTACCCATTCAACCTCAGAGGGTGGAAGGCACGATGTCTCCGCTTGGCCTAGAGACCTGCTATGATCCATTTTTTAATAAAGTTTGTTTATTTTTCAGAGAGCGCAAGCAGGGGAGGGGCGGAGGGGCGGTACAGACAGAAGATCCACAGTGGGCTCTGTGCTGACGGCAAAGAGCCCAGTGAGGGGTTCAAACTCATGGACCATGAAACCATGACCTCGGCTGAAGTCGGAAGCTTAACAGACTGAGCCACCCAGGTGCCCCCTTTTTCAACAAGTTTTTTTTTTTAATGTTTATTTTTGAGAGTCAGAGAGAGACAGTGTGAGCAGGGGAGGGTCAGAGAGAGAGGGAGACACAGAATCTGAAACAGGCTCCAGGCTCTGAGCTAGCTGTCAGCACAGAGCCCGACGCGGGGCTCGAACCCACGAACCGTGAGATCATGACCTGAACCAAAGCTGGACGCTTAACTGACTGAGCCACCCAGGGGCCCCTCAACAACTGTTTACAAGGCAGGAAACAAGGTCGGGAACAAGAAGGCAGGAGACCCCAAGTATAACCCAAGGTTCAATCTGGTTAACGCGAGGGGCAATGGAGAGACAGCGTGGGGCACGCAGCCATCAATTTACAGGGTCCTCTGTCCTCTGAGCAGCCTGGAGACCCTCAGCCAGAGTCCCACTTCCCACCTGGCCAGCTGGTAGCAGGCAAGTCAGACTTGGGGGCAAGTAAGAGAGAGCCACTGTGAGAGTAGACGTCCTGAGTGAGGTTCGCTGAAGAAACCACACTCCCAACTAGTACTGCAAGGTCAACGCCATGGTGGGCCCTTTCCCCATAGCGCTCGCCACTGCTTGGGTCTGGGAGGCACTGTCCCCAGAAGATAGGCTGTGACATGGAGGTGGACTCTCCACTGGGCACTGAGCAGCTGCCTGCACCAGCCAGGGGACGCTCAGCTGTTTTTCTCTCTGGTCCTGTTGTGCCGGTGGGGGCGGGAGGTGTAGCGGGGGGCCAGTAATGAGACACATGCTCCTTTGACCTTGCTCCTTTGACCTTTCTCGATCACCAGCTTTTTGTCGACAAGGACACAATTGTTAATGCTGTCGGGACCTCGCATGACCTCCACCTCCTGAAGATCGACAATCGAGAAGATGAGCTGGTGACACGGACAAACTCTTGGTGCTCACACTTAGTGGACACGGTGAGTGAACGAGTGTCGCCCACGCGCTGCACCCACCTCTCTAGCTACCAGCCGGGCCAGAAACTCTTCCCCCGCTGGCAGACTCTTCACAATAAGAAATAAAGTAGAATTAAGGAGGGTAGAATCCCACACTGAAGACCGTGTTGGCCCCCTCAGACTTTAAAACCCACCTGCTAACCCATCCCAACTCCTGCCTCAGAGACACAGATAAGCAAATCCCGGAGGCTTTAAAGTAAATGCAGATGTAACTGTGCAAATTTCAAAGAATGTTTTCCTTTCCCCCAAATCAGACTCAGAGAATATAAGCGAGTTCTCTGACTTCGGGGTCTCGGGCTTCGGTTTCACCCCTTAGATCCACAAGGATGAGATCACGAGGAACCGCAGGCGGGTGAAGGAGATCTGTCAATACATCGACCACATGCAGAACGAGCTAGACAGCCTGGAATGCAGTGAGATCATAGATTAGGGCTGCGCCAGCCCACACGGCCCTCCGCCCGCGCAGCACATCACGTCACTGACAGCCTCAGACGCGTTCCTGGGAATTTCTCAACCCATAACCCTCCTAACCCCATTCTTCCCCCACCCCTGGGAAATGCAGAGAAAAATAAAGAACTATGTCATTTTTTCTCCGTTCTTTAAAAAAATAACCAGAATTCCCATTCGTTCCTGAGCAGGAGAAAAAGTCCAAGATGAGCAGTTGGCCAGTCTACTGAGAGCGACTTCTGAGGGGGCTGCCCGTGAGCTAGGACTCTCGGCCGGGGCCCAGTGTCAAGTGGTGTGCCCAGCATTTCTGCTGATGCGCCCAGGGGAGGCTGCCGCAGTCTGAGCCCTTCTCTCCTCGTGCCAAGGAGCGACGCAGGAGGCCGTAGGCCAGCATAGTCCTGGGGCCAGGGCCAGCCCACCAAGGCCGGTGCTGTGGCTCCCCATGGCTCTGAGGATGGCTGCGGGGACCAGAGGACCCTCTGGAAGTTAAGAGCACAGGCTGGACCTCCCACGTCCCCTCTGCAGCCTGAGCTTCATCTAGGAAGTGGGGATGCAACAACAGTGCCTCCTCTGAGCACGGTCAAGGGGCTTGGGGAGAGCACGTGGCAAGTGTGGAGAAGCACCTGGCTTGTGGCTGGTGCCCTGTGAAGGGGGTGATGCCATTTTATTACTCGGGTGCCAGGACAGGCGGCTCAGAAAGCCTTTGCTGCCCGAACTCTCCTATTCTTCCTGCTTCCCCCGAGACCACACCTGCCACCCAGGGCGGGGCCAGTGGCCATGTCGGGAGGACACTGAGGGTGCCCAGAGCAGGACGCAAGTCAGGGGCCCCTGCCCTGCCTGCCTGGGCTTTGATCCCACAAACAACGCCTATTTCTATTTTCAAGAGTAAATTACTTCTTCTAAAAGACTAGAAATAGAAATGACCAACTTAGAACAAAAAGGACTCACTTTCAAAATATGGTTTGATTAAAAAACGGGGGTGGGGGGAGACTTCAGGGTGGGGACTACATGGAGATGTGTGTTGATGTGATTTTCCCAATTGTGTGAGGCTCCTGGCCACGGGCAGCAAATATCAAAACCTGCTATGGGGAAGCTGTTTGACTTGGTGAAACCCAGACAAGTCAAGAGGGGCAGGGAGAAGCAAAGGCGCAAATGAAAACAGGCCTCCACGTTTCCAGGGCACTGAAATATTTAATACAATCGGGTGGAGAGGAAGTCACTGGCGTGCTTGTCGGGCTTGCCCGCTGCCAGCCGGGGCAGGGGCACCTGGTGCGGACCGGAGCTGACCTCGACAGCCGCTCTGGGTCCCGTGGTCATGTCCGGGCGACGCCAGGCCGGGAGCCCCGCGGGCCGTGAGTCTGTGGCCGAGCGCAGCCTCTGTCCCGCCGGTCTGCTCGCCCCGCCTCACTGCTGCAGGAGCTTGTGCTTCACTGTGGCGCTCTCAGAGCAGAGGTGGGCGAAGAGGGTGCCGGCGGCCGTGCGTGCCCGCAGCTCCTGCAGCTCATAGTCGTGGGCCCACGCGACGTGGCCCCACTTCTGGATCTGAGGGGAGGACGTGAAATGCCACTGGGTGACTGGCCAAGTGTCTGCCTGCCGACTGGCCAGAGCCACGTTCCACCCCAATAGCTGAGGTGGGGGGACTGGATTGGGCCCCCATCTTGCCAAAACATGAGACCCACACAGGAGGGGAGGCAGCAGGTGAGGACACACAGGTGGGCAGGGCAGGCAGCCATGCTGACGAGGCACAGGCAGTTTGGCAGGGGTGCCGTTCAGACCCAGGGCCCAAAGGCACCCACTGCCACAAACGACACGTGCGTCTCCCCCAAGGGGGCCCAACCCGAATGCCGTCCTCCACCCACAAGGAGGCTGGCGGCAGGCAGCCTGTAAAATGTCATCCTCCGCAAGCTGCCTCTCCAGGCTGGGCCTCAAGTGCCCCCCATGTGGGTGGCATAAATAAATCAACCAAGACCACATGGTTGCTTCAGTGCCACCTCCCCGGGGCTGCTGCAGAAACCTGGGCTCTGCCTGCTGGAGCAGACTTACAGATTCTCTCCAGGGCTCTACCAACTGCAGGAGAGAACCCCAGACACGGTGTGGCCGTCCAGGTGTCAGCGGGACCCAGCCAGGCCCTGCTGGCTCCTCCCTGGCCAGAGGCCCAGCTGGCCCAGCCCACCCAGGAACTCGGGACCTGCCACACCACACCAGCTACTGGGATCTGTGGGCAGCCCAGTCAACGGGGCCAACTGTGATCCGTCGTCCGAGGAGCACTTTGTACCTTCGGAGAGCCCCCACATGTAACCAGGTAACCCCCCTGTTTTGTGGTGGATTGAACTTAGTTCAGAGAGCTGTGGCCAGGCTCGGGTGCCACCGTCAAACACAGAGCCCAGACTGGAGGGCGGGCTTCCTGGCCCCCCACCTCCCACAGCCCTCACACCCCCACACAGCACCCCCTGCCTGTTTATAATTGTTTCTAGCTAGCCTCTTTTGCAACGGAGAAACAGTTTTTTTCCCCTGGCATTTGTCTGAGCAGATGACTGGACGGACTTGGGAAATAATGTCATTACAAAAGGGTTTTCATCATGCTAGGAGCCGATTTGTAATAGCAATTAACCTTCTGAGGCTGGAAAAAAAGCAGTATAAGACTGCAGAGAACGCCATAATTCTCAGAGTTAAAAAATGCAAATGACAGTGTAGCAAAACCGTATTAATTTCAAACCCAGTAAATGAAAACTTCTGAACGAGCGGCAGCCACCCGTGTTAGCTCTGTCTGCCAGCCAGGTGACCCGCCGTGTGCGTCAGGGCGCCGAGGCTCAGCCCGGCCTCCGCAGGAGCGTGAACGTGGCTGCTAGTCCTGTTAGCCGGGCCCATCCCGCAGGGCCCAGGCAGACGAACTTGATCTGCCTGTGAGCCTCTACCTGTGGATAGTGGTGAAGGCCTGGAGTCACCCAGACCTGGCTCCAAACCCTGGCTCCAGCATTTTCCAGGGGTGGGACCCGTGCCTCAGTTTCCTTCTGTGTAAAACAGAAGTAACAGCAGCCCCCACGTGGCCAGGTGGGCCAGAAGGCGATGAGGGGAGAGCTAAGCGTAGCGTCGGAACACAGCAGGAGCCCTCCCTGCCCTTATTTTGTATTGGTATTTCCTGACAGTACTTTTATCGGCCCTTAGTTTCAGTTTCTGGAGGTACACGAAAGGACTGGAAGGCTAAATCTACACAAAACCTTTTTGGCTAGGCTAGCTCTGGCCTCCGGTTGGTCTGAGTCAGGGAGGTGAGGGGTGAGGCCCTGAGGCGTCGCCCTGGGCCGCGGGTGGCCTCACCTGGTACTCCTCCTCCAGACGCGACAGCAGCACGGCCTGCTCCACGGTCAGGCGCCGGTCCATCAGGCCCAAGGTCAACACCATGGACTTGAGCTGGGTCACCACAAACTCAATCCCTGTGGGGATACAAGCCAGGTCAGGATCCAGGGCACCCCCACCCCAAGACAGGGCAGTCACTGGCCCTACACATCACGAGTCCCTGCAGCCCTAGAGAGGTACAAAAGCACCGAGTGGGGGAAGAAATCACAGGGCACACACGCTTTGCGGCTGGCTCGTGTCTTTCTGGTTCTTCTCAGAGAGCAGGCCGGTTTCCCTTGGGGGTGTGACCCCTCCTCTACACCTGCCCAGGTGGGCACGTGACCTGAACCTCGGCCGTCAGAGAGCTCCACCCCCTGTCTAGTGACCGGTTTGCGAGATTTGAAGTTGAGATGTGTGAAGAGGAGAAAGCCAACCTTCTCCTGGAAGGGTGGGGAGCCTGCATCAGGACCACCCCCTAGAGTCCCCCGGTGAGAAAGCCAACCTTCTCCTGGAAGGGTGGGGAGCCTGCATCAGGACCACCCCCTAGAGTCCCCTGGTGACACTCCGGGCTTTGGATGCCCGTGGCCATCAGGCGGCCCTCCCAGCCCCACGGGAAGCGCCGTGTGTACCTTGTAGGGCCCACATGTTGTAAGAGGCCAGGTGGCTGGCGAGCACGTCCCGAGTCCTGGCTGGGATGCTGGGCCCCATGATGCTGGTGGAGGAGCCGATCTCCACGTCATATCTGAAAGGGAGAGGCTTCGGTGTGTCCCTGTCCTGCTGCGTGGCCCAGCTTCTGCCTAAAGCACAGTCCTAAAGAGCATGCATGTGCCCCTTGAGGGATTCTGGGAGCAACTGCAACTGACCTAGTAATTTCCTGCACCCCAGAGCGGAGCCAGAGTCCAAGCAGTTGACTGAAATTCTAATTCGTTGGCCTAGAATCTCCATCAAAAGCATGGGGACTTGCTTTTTAAACCTTTTCAGAAAGTTTTTCACATTTGAGACCACAAAAGATTTCTTTAAAAAATTATTTTTCTGGGGCGCCTGGGTGGCTCAGTCAGTTAAGCGTCTGACTTCAACTGAGGTCATGATCTCATGATTGGTGGGTTCAAGCCCCATGTTGGGCTCAGTGCTAACAGCGTGGAGCCTGCTTGGAGTTCTCTCTCCCTCTGCCTCTCTCTTCCCCTTCCCCACTCGCTTGTGTGTTCTCTCGCTCTCTTAAAATAAATAAACTTAAAATAATTTTCCTTACAATAATATACTTCCTAAAGATTTTATTTTTAAGTAATCTCTATACCCAACATGAGGCTCAAACCCCCAATCTTGAGATCCAGTGGCACACTCAGGCGCCTGGGTGGCTCAGTCAGTTAAATGTCCAGCTTTGGCTCAGGTCATGATCTCACGGTTCAGGAGTTCAAGCGGCATCGGGCTCTGTGCTGACAGTGTGGAGCCCGCTTGGGATTCTCTCTCTGACCATCTCTCCTCCCCCGCTTGTGCGCGCACACGTGTGCACACTCTCTCTCTCAAAATAAATAAATAAACTTAAAAAAGTACGTACTCCACCTAGTGAGCCAGCCAGGCGCCCCGTATTTTCCTTACAATAATCTTTGTAGATGTCCTATATCATCCAATCATTTTTTCAAATATTTATGAAGTCTCTACTGCAGACAAGCCATTGCTTTGAGTCTGGGACATGAGCCGGCTTCAAGAATGACACATTTTCAAGAACAGTAATAACTGCATGAGGCACAGGAAAAATATAATGGAGTAAAGGCAATTTTTGTAATTTTCTTTCATATGTAACTCATTTTTCCTGTTGGTTTAGAAACATTCTTGCTGAAATTTCTAATAGTAACACAGTGCGTGGCCAGGTTGTTTTGTAAACTATTAAGGATAAGCATCCCGAGTGCCAGAAAAAGTGGACAATTTTGTGCCACAGCAAAGCTCTCCAGGCACCCACACTATTGTCATGTGTCATTAAACTCCACAATGACACCGTGCCTTCAGAGCTCTTGCACGCTGCTGTAGTTGTCGCATTTTATGGAACGGCCCAGATCTGAGTATTTACCGTGGACCCAGAGGGATACCAGGCACCGCCTCGGTTACTCCTCACAACCCACTAAGAGGTGGGGATTATGAGGACCAGACAAGGAGGCTCAGAGAGCCCAAGGCACCAGCCACAGGTCACACAGCCAACCGTGGCAGAGCTGGGGCTCCGTCCCTGCGTCCAGCACAGCGTGCCCGGGGAGCAGGTGCTTGGTGCCTGGTGGCTGACACTAATCTGAGGAGCACTTTTTCCCAAGGGGGCCGGTCCTGTCCCTAAACATGCGAGAGGCGCTGAATTCCAGGGGTGCTCTACCCCAGAAAGCCAATCAGCTAAGGGCTTTGTGGTGCGGCACGCCCCTGACCACACGGCTGCCCCTTACCTCTGTTCGGCCCATTCTATGACCGGGTCCCACTCGTTCCTCTGAAGTTCCACGAGCGTCGCTGGTTCTTCTACCCTGTAGCTAATTCATTGCAAAAACCACCTTTGTTAATAGAAAAGTACAGTTCCTTTACTCAGTGACAGACGGTGGGAAACATAAAAGACAACAGCAAAAAGCCTCTCTGCTCAGTTCCTCCCACCCAGCCCGGCAAGTCCTTCTGGAAAGCAGTAGTTCTCGAAGCGTAGCCTTGGAGCCAGCAGCAGAGCGTCACCTCGGACCCTGATAGAAACGCCAGTTCTCAGGCCCCACCCCACACCTCTGAAAGCAAAACCTCAGGGGTGGGGGGGTGGAGGCCAGCAATCTGTGCTTTAACAAGCCCTCTAAGGGATGCTACTGTAACCTTGAGTTTGAGAACCACGGTCCTAAATGTCCCCAGTTATCTGGCAGGCTAAGGCTGGCAACACTGTCAGTGCCATCCTGAACACGAATACTGCACCCCCAGACCGGCGGGACGCTGATCGTAGGGTGACCAGGATCCTAGGAGGCCGTGTCAGAGGCTCCATCGCTGTGTCCCCACCTCCCCTAACCCTTCTAAGAGACCGTGCCCCTGGCCACAAACCGCCCATGTGCACCTGGTGAGCCCACACGCCTCCCGGCTACAGACTCAGAGCTGGCTCGGCCACCCGACACCACCTGCTGTCACTTATTTTCACAGAGAGACCGAAAAATGGGAGTCAGCCGAGGGGAGCCGTGCGGCAAGGCCTCATGGGACAGGAAGACAAGGGGGCCCCCCGGAAGGCCACCGTGCGGCGTGAGCAGAAGGGAGAAGGGATCGTAAGTGTGCAGGACAATGGGCTGCTGTGATGACAAAGGGACAGCTCAGAATTCGAGAGCCTTGGGGCCGGCAGACACGTGTCGCTGTGCTTGCCGCCACCACCACTGACCACTTAGCTAAAGAACACAGGCACGGGAGTGGGGGGGGCTCAGAAGTGGAAGCAGCCAGCTCCGGAAACAACCAGCCATCTCCATGTCCAAGCGGACAAGTGAGAACAGTGCCTATGTGGGAATGTGCTGCTGCCCGTTAAGTCCAGGACCGGACGGATGCCCTGCTGGGAGCTGGCAAGTGACCCCTCGGTCCTCGAGCCCGTGAGAGCTATGTATGCCACCCCACTGCAGCCCGGACAAAAGGACAACTGTCGGGCCACAGAAGAGGAGTGCCCGGGGCTCTGACACTGGTGTGCCCCAAAGAGCCCTCCCTCCCAGGGACATGCAGGGTGCCTAAGGAGTGATGTCAGGCAGACTGCCTCCCTGCCCTGTGAGATAAAAGAAGAGGGTCTGCGTCTTCTTCCGCTGATAACCGGGCAATGAGGCAAACAGCCCAAAGGACCCACTCAGTCCAAGGGGAACGCCCATCTAAATGTCAATTACCAGATGGTATCGGTGTCCAGAAACTTCACAGCCGCCTGGATCAGCTGGTCCTTGTTCCGCTGGGTAGGGTTGTCTAAAGACGTGTTGCACAACGTGGTCTGAATCAGGAGGCAAAAAGCCCGGTCACCACCGCTGGGCCCAGGCAAAAGCACTACATCCCAGGGGACACCGCCTCCAACACACAGCAACACAGAGAACCAGACAGCACCGCCCAGGAAGTGCTGGAGCCAAAGCAAAGCCCTTGACCCCACGTGTCTCCACACCTTCAGCCGTGGCACATCTACTGAGAGCTCTGTGCCAAACGCTGCATGTGATGGCCCGTGGGATGCTCACGACACCCCGGAGTAGTGAAGCTGCCCAGGACGCATGCTCTCCACTACCAGGCTCTGCTCTATTTTGGGGTTTGGTTTTTTTGTTTGTTTTTTTTTTAGAGACAGAGACACAGTGTGAGCAGGGGAGAGTCAGAGAGAGAAGGAGACACAGAATCCAAAGCAGGCTCCAGGCTCTGAGCTGTCAGCACCAGGCTCTGCTCTAATTTAATCCTTGTAACGTCCTTTGGAGTAAGTACTGTTATTACAACCATTTCAGAGATGTGACAACTGAGGCCCAAAGAGGTGGAATCAGCAAATATGTCACGTAAGCATTACTGGAACTCAAATTTGACCACAAGGCTGCCAGCTGGCCCCCTGCTTAGGAAGCAGGGGAACAAATGAGCCAAACCAGAAGGAGGATTACTCCTCCCAGAAGGTTGCTTAGATACGACACCAATCAGTTTGCAGCCCTGTCACCCTAATGTCATCAGACAGCCAAAGATGCAGGCCAGCCCCGCGGCAGGCTGCGGAGATGTTTAGGAGGCCCGCCTGAGTCTGTGTGTGGAGGCCAAGTCCAGGCATGGCCGGGACAGTAGCGCTAACTCCAGCGCTGACCGAGTGCTTGCTCTGTGCCAGGGACCCCGCCTTTCCAGGCGTCCCATCATTCTGTCCTGACTACCGTGCTCACCTCTCACAGACGGGGAACCCAGGGCTGGGAAGGAGCAGCGGCTTAGCCGAGGTTACAGTTTGGAAGCTGCAGAGCCTGGACCTGCAGAGCTCAGCCAGCCCCTTCCCCAGTCTGCTCTAGCGCCTGCTGTGTGGCTGGGGGCCGGCCCCACCTGATCTGGGACCAGAGGAGGAATCGGCCACCCAGCACCGTGTTCGGGGCAGGGGACTGCAGCGGACCAGACCAGGAGGGGAATGGTCAGCACGCTCAAGGAGGCAAGTGTGGCTGGAACTTGGGATTGCAAAAAGTGTGTCACTTTTTGCCAGGCAGCCTGGGATGCCAGCAGTGGGGGCATACGTTCACGACCCGGTTACCAGGTGCATGGTGTAGAACTTGATGGTGTCCTGCTGGGAGTCCCATTCAGTGGCCACTGCGATGGCCAGGGCCTCGCTGGGGACGGTGAAGAGCTTGGCCTGGGGAGTTTTCAGCTTCCTGTGGTCCAAGTTTATCTCAAAGCCACCTTGAAAGATCAAATGAAAACCTCTCAGGGATTGTTAAGTGGAATCGAGTGACCATTCCTATATTTAGCAACTTGAATCGGTGCAGACAAAGACGGCTGAGTCCCTTCTCGGAGAGCTCACAGAAACCTAGCCAACAAAAGCGCGAAGGGTAATCTCACCGCTGAAACCAGCTAGACATGAAAAATGTTTCTACTCATTCACAGAAAAAAAAAGAGAGAGAGAGAGAGAGGCAGTCAAAACTTCAGACACTCACCTTCACCCTGTGTGATGCTGACATTCTGATAAAACCTCTTCCTTTCTGTAAAAAAAAAGATTTTTCAAAAAGGCAGTTTAAAATAACGTTGAGACGGCTCGGGAAGTGACAAGACCGGCTTGTGTCACTACTGCTAATGCTGATTGATTGGCTTGATTTTCATATCACTATTCAAGGTGTGCCCTACTCTACGCGGCATAATCAACGGCTTCTGATTAAAGTTGGAGGGAGGAGGGCACTCACTCTCCGGGGATGAGGGAGGCACAGGACATCCCGGTCGTGCCCCCGCCAACCCCCAAGCCCAGGAGTAGTCTGATCACGAAGCATTGCGAAGCTACAGACTGACGCAACAGATTTTTCTAGCACCTTGTGCTTGAACTTCTAAGCATGCTCCCCACCACACCACCCCCATGGCAGAACAAGGCGCTCCCATCCAAAGAGCGGATCTGAGTGCGATAAAGCCAGAGATCCATTTTGGGCAAGAGTTGATGCCTCTACGTAGGCAAGAGAGGAAAGCCAGTGTGGACGTGCGGGTGCACGTGTGTGGTGCACACGCAGTAAGGGGAGATCCCAGGAGCGTTTCTCATCCTCTCCATCCAATTAACTAACCTAATTAACCAGCTTGCCTGCATAGTCAACAGGAATTCCAAGCATTTCTTTTTTTTTCTGCAATTTTTTTTAATGTTTATTCATTTTTGAGAGAGACAGACAGACAGACTGTGAGCAGGAGAGGGGCAGAGAGGGAGACACAGAATCCGAAGCAGGCTCCAGGCTCTGAGCTGTCAGCACAGGGCCCGACGTGGAGCTTGAACCCATTAACCGCATGATCATGACCTGAGTTGAAGTCGGAAGATTAATCAACTGAGCCACCCAGGCGCTCCTCCAAGCATTTCCTTTAAGAAAGGGGAACTAGGGGTGCCTGGGTAGCTCAGTCGGTTAAGCATCTGACTTTTGATTTCGGCTCAGGTCATGATCTCGATCTAGATCATTTCGAGAGTTCGAGCCCCATATTGGGTTCTGGGCTGACAACATGGAGCCTGCTGTGGCTTCTCTGCCCCTCCCCCACTCATGCTCTCTGTCTCTCGAAATAAACTTAAAAAGGGGGTGGGGAGAGGAATACGGGTCCTGCAACATGTGAAAATAACTGGAATAGAATCTTGTATGAAAATGTAAACAAATTTCCCCTCTTCTACTTGGGGGGGCTTAAAACCCAAGAGGGCCTCGTACGGAATTAACAGATTCCTTCAGCTAATAACGAACAAGTAGGTCACATTTCGGGAGCTAAAAACCATAGCCCAGTCTTAACCTTTATTAGCACGAATATTCATTCCTGTTGTCACATATAAACTGGTCCTAGAAGCCTTCAGAGTCCATTAGTGAGGTTACTCCTTGGAAACAACCGATGCAGCATGGGGAGGAGGGAACTCATTAGTTTTTAATGCTTTTTAACTGCTTTTAGTGCTTTAAAAAAAAGAAAGCAAACCAAACTTAAGTTAAAATTAATTCAAATAGACTGAAAATCAGGAGAGCTTCGTTTGTGTGTGGGGGGAGGGGTAATGGAGAGAGGGTATCTGGTCTTACTCCAAACGTGCTATTTTTATGTTTTCCATGACCCATCAGATTTTCTCCAATTTTGCATCCTATTATTGATGCTTCCACAAACAGGGCTCCAGACTGCACGTTCACAGTCATGCTTTTACTAAGCTAAGGTCCAAATAGGGTTCCCACTCCCAAAACTTGTGTGCCCACCATGTGCCAGGTACTATTCTAGGTACGTGGACTAAACTCATGAAAGAAAATGACAAAAATCCCTGATTTATGGAGTCTAAACACTAAGTAACTAACTAAATCAATCAAGTGGCAGGATCTGGCCACCAAGACGCTCCTGTTATTGCGACATGAGTTGCCACGTTTACCTGAACCGGTGATAGCGATTCTCTCACACATTTGACTCCAAGATACAGTCTGCACCATCCTGATGCTTTCAAATGTGCCTACTTTACATGCCATCCTGTCACATTCAGGTAGCAGATGAGACATGAATCTGGAAGCCTCCTTATGTCTGGAGGCACCCAGACCACATCCGGTATGTTCTCCAATGTCTGAGCCGGCCAATGTGTCTCAAGCCAGGCCAGGCAGGAAGTGGGAAGAGATCTGAAAGCTGACTCGTCATCATTGGGGGGTAAGGATCTGCCCCCATCAGCAGGAAGCGCCAGCAGAGAGCATTCTAGCACACAGCTCGACACAGCCCCGGGAAGTGGGCCCAAGAGACCTGGACTCGGGGCCAAAACTGACAGCACAGGCGGGACCTTCCACAGCAGGCAGGACAGTGAGGTTTCCACAAGGGAAGTCTTTTTCCCTCTGCTTTGTCCGTCAGGCTTTGGTTCCTCTGTCCGGGCCAGGACCCCTCCCCTCTATGTCTGATTCAGAGAACTGGAAGGGAGTGGGAAGGACAGAAGGACAAGGAAGGGTCAACCCAAATTGCTCAAAACTGCAGTAGGACAGAAGGACAAGGAAGGGTCAACCCAAATTGCTCAAAACTGCAGTAAGCCATGCAGAAAGAGACGACAGCTTCTGGTGAGAGGGGCACAAAGGCTGCCCGGCCTCAGGACAGGGCAGGCCCACGTGCTTCGAGTCTTAAACAAGTGCTCTCCTGATCCCAGTACCAATCCTGTTCCAGGAAGGGGAATAAGTCCTGGCGCTCGGAATCAAAGCTCACCCCTGCCCTCAGGCACTTCCTGTCTACTGGGAAGCTGAACACAAAACCAGCCAAGCAGTAGAGTGATTTTGAAGGTCAAAGTACAAGGGACACTGGAAGCACGCACACACACACACACACACACACACAACCAGGAGAGCCCAGTCTCATCCTGGGCTACAGGAAGACCTCCAGGCAGTCAAATTACATCTGAGACCTGAGGGAGAGGCAGAAGTTGGCCAACCTGCACTGGTGGATTGCTCTTCTGGAGGGGGTGTGTGGAAGGAGTTTCCAGCAGAAGAAACTGCTTACCAGAAGGTCTTCGGCCTCATGAGAGCATGAGAGTTTAGAGAACTAAAAAAGTGGTCAGAAGCACAAAAACCTAGCCCTCCTGCAGAGATGCCCACGGAGGGTGGTGAGGGCCAGGCCGGGGGACGGGGCGGGCAGGTCTCAGTACAGAGGTAGAGCAAGCCAAATTAGAGGCTCGCATAGGCAAACAAGGTCAGGATCCGG
>PJEM01011987.1:0-50144 GCA_004023845.1 Helogale parvula
TGCCCTCCTTCCTGGTCCTTGGACTGTCTCCACGAGTTTGCCTTTTTTTGAAAGTCGTATAACTGGAATCACGCAGCACGTAATCTTCTCAGATTGGCTTCTTTCACTTAATAATGTGTATTAACGTTGCCTCCATATCTTTTCATGGCTTGACACTCAATACACTTTAGCGTCCAATAATATTCCATTGTCTGGATGGACCACAGGACATTTACCACGTACTGGCTGAAGGACAACATGTTTGCTTCTACATTTTGGGAATTGTGTGGAAACTGGGGAAAGCTGTACCCATCTGTGTGCAGGTTTGCCTGTGGATGTGAATTTTCGACTCCTTTGGGTAAATCCCGAGAAGCCTGATTGCTGGGTCATGTGGGAAGGTGGTCTGGGCCCCTTAGGCTCCAGGTCCTAGTACCACGCTCACCCTCCAGGACCTCCCAGGGCCCCGTACAACCCGCACTGCCGCAGCCATTTGATTTGTCCGCTTATCATCGGTGCTCGTGCGTGTGGAGTGCTCCCGCCGTGCCTTCACACGGGGTAGGAAGGGGCACAGCCTTCCCACCAGGACAGGCTCAGGCAATGAGATGAGGGCTGAGGGCAGCTGGGGGCCCCGAGTCAGCCACTGCCCAACCACACAAGTACTTGGTTTCTGAACTGTGTAAGGATGAACTCTGTATGTAGTTTTTGAATTGCGGTAAAACACACATTGCATAAAATGTACCATCTTAACCATTTCTAAGCACACGGTTCAGTAGCGTTAAGTGTACTGACTGGTTTATTTCACTCGGCATAATGTCCTCAAGGTTCATCCATGTTGTCGCACGTCAGGATTCCCTTCCTTTTTAGGGCTGAATCATATTCCATCACACGCATGTACCGCATTTTGTCCATCTGCTCACCTGTCGACGGACATTTGGGTTACTTCCGCCCTTTGGCTGTTGTGAATCATGCTATCAGGTCAGTATTTACATTTTTGTATGTAAGAATTACACAACCCAGCACATCCTATTAAATGCTTTTTTTCTATACACAAATATGTTAGCTTCACTGTTTTCTTAGATGACCTCACAACACAGGATTTTATTTTATTTATTTAATTTTTAATTTTTTAACATCTATTTTTGAGAGAGAGAGAGAAAAATAGAGTATGAGTGGGGGAAGGGTGGAGAGAGGAACACATAGAATCAGAAGCAGGCTCCAGACCCCGAGCTGTCCGCACAGAGCTGGACTCGGGGCTCAAACTCATGAACCGTGAGATCATGACCTGAGCCGAAGTCAGACACTTAACCAACGGAGCTACCCAGGCTTCCCAGAATACAGGATTTTAAGAAGACATTATCTGTGGTCTCCTCCACATCAGGTGTCTCTCTCTTGCCCCTGTGGGGCTATGCAGAGGGGGAGGTGATGGGGTGTGGCCTTGGGGACAGTGGACAGGCTCTGGCACCGACCAGGAGGGAACCAGTCTTGGGGCACAAGGTGAGATGAGCTGGGTTTTCTCCAGGAAACCCCCCAGGTGGCAGGGAGGCTCCTGAGCGAGGGTCTGGCCAGGATGTAAGCCAAGGTTGTCTTCCATCCTCGGCCTTCCTCACGGTTTCCCTTGGCATTAAAGACAAGTTTCTTGGGCAACTAGGGGGCTCAGTTAGGTGTCTGACTTCAGCTCAGGTCATGATCTCGTGGTTCACAAGTTTGAGCCCTGCATCAGAGGCTCTGTGCTGACAGCCTGGAGCCTGCTTCGGATTCTGTGTCTCCTCTCTCTCTGCCCCTCCCCCTGCCCTGCTTGTACTCTCTCTCTCTCTCTCTCTCTTTCTCTCTCTTTCTCTCTCTCTCTCAAAAATAAATAAAACATTAAACTTTTTTTAAAAAGATAGACAAATCTCCTTTGAACTCCATGTGCACGAGCTACTGGCTGTAAACAGAAAGGTTGAGCAGAGAAAGGAGAACATTCCATCTTCTCCACCAAAGAATCCAGAATTTTCAACAGAGAGGAAGGGGGGCAGGGGGGCACCTGTCGGGGCCGAAACAGCGTGGTGAACCCTGGCTACCATTTGCTAAGCCCTAGGACATCTGGGCGCCTAGGAGCACTTTGCCCTCCCGACCTCAGTTACCTCTTGCCACAGCTTCCATGGTGCGCCCACTGCGAGGGCCACCTTCCAGAGGCTCAGAGAAAGACACCAACGTTCACACAGCTACTAAGCGGCAGGGACGGGATTTGTGCCCCGGGTCAACTGAAGCCAGCGCTCACCCTACCTACCTACCTCCACACTAGCTGGCTTCGATTCTCACGTACAGACGCCAACCTGCAACGTGGAGACCTCACCTCACTCTCTGCCACTCCACCACGTGGATTTAAGGATTGAAGGAGGTGATAGTTGTCAACACGTGCATGCACACACATGCACATGCACACAGCCACACACAGGTGCATGCGCTCACACACGTGCACACACATGCACACAGCCACACACAGGTGCACGCGCGCGCACACACACACACACACACACACACACACACACACACACGTTTGTCTTCCAAATGAAAAGCACAGTTTCTGCAGCCCCGGACAGGGTAACCTCTGTGAGAGGAAGGGCACGGCACTCGTCTCAGCCATGACACGGCCGGAATGTGAAGGTGCTGACAGATCCTCCCCTCCCCCACCCCATGAAGCCACCCTGTGTGAGATCTAGACACACCCACGTGTCAGAATCAGAGCAGGAGCTCCGTGCCTGCGCAGGAGAGTTTCAACAGACCCCCGTGGGCAAGAAGAGTCACGTGGGCTAATATGGGGACCTCCCCAGGGACAGGCTGACCCTCTCAGAACTCCAGTTTGGCTGACCCGCCTGTGACAGCCTCAACAGAGCCCGAGGAGCCCACTGGCTCCATAACCATCACCTTCTTCTTTTTTTCCCCTAGGGTCACATTCCTGGGAGCACTGAATATGTCAGCCTGACATTTGGTGGTTCAGCCATCCAAGAGGAGAAAAGGGCATTATCTGAGATTCAAAAGGTGTATTTTATATTCACACACTTGACTTTCAAGACCCTGAATGAATTTTGCTGAAATCAATATTCACCTTTGGGCTTAGGCCAAGTATGTGAAGTTTTAGGCCTCCAAAGCCTTTTCGCTTTCTTTCTTTTAAAGAGAATATTAAAAGTGACTGAAAAGAGGGATTTAGAAATGAATGGCTATTTTTCAACATGTCTTATAAAATGAAAAGGAGCAAACGCTATAATATTTCTCGGGGACACGGATTTAAGGAGAGCGAAATTTGGAACCCAGTGGGATTCAATCCAACGTGAGATTTCTCTCCTTGTGGCCTTGAATTCACTGCTGTGCAGTCGGAAGGGGTGGAAATGAAGGTGGCCCCCCCCATCCCGGGGAGAGATGCCTGCACCCCGATTCTAGTACCGAGAGTCCTGCCTTGCAGAAAACCCCTCGGTCCTTGGCAAAGAGCAGGGGTGGTGGGTCTCTGAGTTCAGAGTACTACAGACATGAGGGGTGCTCGTATGACCTGGCCCATGTGACCCCATGTCCTGTCAATTTGATGTCATAGCGCATCTGCATGGAGGATTATGCGCAACGCGAACCGCAGGGATTTTAGAGGCTCCAGAAACAACCCCTTACGTCCCAGCCCGTTTCCAGCTAACTGAGAAGCACCTGTCACCTTCAGGACTGAGAGCGCAGAGAGCGGGGACCAGGACAGAGCTGTGTGACAACAAAGGCTTAGATCAGCCTCAGAACTAGACACAGGTGGCCGTGGATGACCACGGGTTTCTCACGAGCTGTAAACCACTGGAAGGCAAGGACTTTGCCTTCCTCATGTTACCATGCCTAGTGCTGGCCTGCTTCCTGATGCAATGAACCCCTAATGAGGGGCTCTTGTTCGGTGCAAAGATCCGTGTGCGTGCGCACCCCGGGGGGAGAAAGAGAGAGATGTCAGGATGCAAGGCCAGGGCTCGGCACAATCAGCCTTCACTGTCCCCCCCTCCACCCCTTCTGCAATAATAACAAATGTCTCTGTGGACTCCTTCCCCAGGGCTGAGCTTGGGGCAAGTCAATGTTGACTGCCACCAGCCATCACCCCAAAGGGCATCCCATCCCCTTCTCCCCCAGTCCTTATTCCACATATAAGTCCAGGCTGGCATCTCCTGGACAGCGACCTTGGAGGCTGTGCAAATCCCACCTCCCCCCGTCCCCTGTGCCAGCTCCAGGGACCCGTGGATCAGCGGGTGCTGGTCCCAGGGCCTACAGACATAGCTGACGGGGGCTGGCGTAGCTACCAGAACACCCTTCCCTGGCTCTGCTGCCCAGGTCTAGTTGAGAGCTGAATCCCAAGGTCGCTCCGGGGACCTCACTTCCTCCGGGCGCCTCGCACAGCCATCAGAGATGGAGGTTCCCCCGGGAAACCTTCCCAAGCGTCCGCTCGAGCCAGATCACCACGTGGCAAGCCCCACGAGGCGGTAGTCATGTTCATGGAGTCCGTCTTCTCCACTGCTCTGTGCTGGCACCAGCTTGTGAGGGCTGACTGCTAAACATGCAGGATTGTTGTAAGCCGCTGTGAAGAATTACATCACAGAAGCTAACTATGAAATA
Source organism: Helogale parvula (assembly GCA_004023845.1). Taxonomy (NCBI): domain Eukaryota; kingdom Metazoa; phylum Chordata; class Mammalia; order Carnivora; family Herpestidae; genus Helogale; species Helogale parvula. The sequence continues at coordinate 4,588 of PJEM01011987.1, forward strand.
GATGATATTAGACACAAAGGTGGTGACTTCTCAAAACTATCACTTCCTAGTTATTTCACCTCATGCTACTATCATCCACACCCTTGAGTTTATTTACATCTGCTGAGCCCAGGAGGGGGGCACTCTAATGGGGTGTGATGGGTGGGGTGTCTCTTCCTAACTCTGTGGCACTGACGTCACATTGGCAGCCTGTGTTGGCCATAGAAGGAGTTTTTACGCCACAGAGATCGACGAATACTATGTTTATTTATTTTTGAGAGAGAGCAGAGTGTGAGTAGGGGAGGGGCAGAGAGGGAGAGGGAGACACAGAATTCGAAGCAGCTCCAGGCTCTGAGCTGTCAACACAGAGCCTGACTCGGGGCTCAATCTCACAAGCTGTGAAATCATGACCTGAGCAGAAGATGAACACTTAACCCACTGAGTCACTTAGATGCCCCAATAAATACTATAAATCAGGACTTATTTCTCCCCCCGTTACTGGTAGTATATTTACCAGCACCTCTGCCTCCCCTCATTGCCCCCTCCCCCCCAGCCCAGTGTGGTGTGTGGCACAGAACAGGGCTCAGCAGCTCACCCTTCATATGTAAACTGCCTGGAGTTGTCCCACCTGCTTCCTGCTGGGATCCTGGTGACTGGTCTATGCCTCGTCTACTTTGGCTCCCGGGAGCTGCGGTGGAATCCGTATCAGCCTCCTGCAGCTGCTATAACACACACTGGAGGGCTTAATGCAACGGAAATCCATTCTGTCATTGTTCTAGGGGCCAGAAGTCTGAAATCAGGTGCTGCCAGGGCGACCGTCCCTCCCAAGGCTGACGGGGTGGGTCCTTCCTTACTTCTTGGTTATAACTTGGCTTGTAACTGGAGACTTCCATGTCTGCCTGTCTTCACATGGCCTTCTTCCCCCTGAACGCTTCTGTGTGACTCCACTCTTCTATGGAGACCAGTCATTGGATTCAGAGCCCACCCTAATCCAGTGTGACCTCATCTTAACGGTACATGCAAAGCCCCCATTCTCACATGAGGTCACACTCTGAGGTTCTGGGTGGACACGAGTGGAGTGGGGAGACTATTTATCTGACTACCAAACCCCAAGAGGTGCTGTCCCTCTAAAGTGGAGAAGACGCGACGGCTGCTTGATGCCAATCATGACCGATGAAGCCAAAGGCCCTCATCGAAAGTGTTTATACTTTGTTTTATGGTTCCTTTCTGGACAACAGCAAATATGCTCTTATAGTCACATCATCAGCCTTCGGGGTCTGTCCTTCCTTTTCTCCCACCTGCACCCATGTACACTCTCTCTTCCAGAAACCATTCCCTAAGCAGACTCACACCTCTGCTGCTGGCCTGTTCTGTGTGGCCTCCCTGATGCCAGAGTTCAGCCTTATCCTAACGACCACAGCCACTACCCAGGCCCACTTAAGTGCTGGACCAATCTCGGGGCTCGCCCCCAAAGGAGTTTCGCAAACACCATCAACACAGAGAGATGTGCATTCACTTCTCCCAACCTGCTGTGATGATAACATCTCATCTCTGGAGAGCACTTAGCAAGTGTCCTGGCCCTTGTCAGTCACAAAAGAGGTCATGTCTATGATCTCCTTTGATCCTTATTTCAAGCCTATGAGAAAGCCAGAAAGATGTACACTTGCATTTCCACTGACTTTTCCTTGGAGTTCCGGGGGTTTGTGGATCTCTGGAAAGAGCATCACTGGACTCCTAAGAGTTCATAAACCCCAGGATAAGAAGTCCAGGAAAGGTACACATCTCATTAAGCTGGTGGCAGGAACACGCAGCCATGGATGTCTGGAGACACAGACGCTCAGGACAGGGCCTCAAGAGATGAGGCTGGGAGATCCAGGCATCACAAAGATGAGCTGTCAGTCTACAGGAACTGGGGGGAAGGCCCTGCGCAGGTAGCACAGGGAGGGAAAACAAGGCTAAGGCTAGGGTAAGACCCAGGGTGCAGAATTTAAGGAGCTGTTCACTCCCTCTCGAGGTAACCCCCATCCTGGCGTTGAAGGAGGAACCCAGCAAAACCCCAGTCATGCCAAGTGGGCCCTGGGCAGGGGTGAGTCCCCAGGCACTGTGACAGTGGAGCCCCCACAAGAAGCCCTGAAGTAGGGACACTTCAGAAGGGCTGATTTACAAGGAAGTGAGCAGCAGGGAGGGGACCTCAGGGCATAATGCACTGCCTGGGCTTTAATAGCGGGAGCTGGTGTTGGGCCTGACAGATGAACTTGACTGATGGGCTCAGAAAGAAAGTGAGGTTCAGAGGTGGCTGCCTTGAGAGGGGCAGGAACCTGTGGTTGGGGGTCACGGCCAGTCAAGGTGACAGAATTAACACCTGACCTCCCTCTGCTTCTTCTCCCCCATCTCCCGTTGGGGGTCCGCCCACTACCTGAGCCCAACAGGAGGTCAGAGGGCAGGGGAGACGGCTGATGATGCCTGGGCACATGACAGGGTAGAGAGCCCAGGAGGAGGACAGGCAGCAATGGGTGGGGGCAAAGGGAAGGGATGCTGTACAGAGCAAACCTAAACCGGAGGTGCAAGTTGGGTTCTGAGAGATGAGCAGGTAGTTAATGGGGGCCAGGGAGCCCAGGGTGAGCCCCAGGCCCTCAGCCACCTGCCAGAGGAATCTCTTGTTGAGAATGCAGATTCCTCGGGGCGCCTGAGTGGCTCATTTGTTAAGCGTCCAACTTCGACTCGAGTCACGATCTCACAGATTGTGAGTTTGAGCCCCGCGTCAGGTTCTGTACTGACAGCTCAGAGCCTGGAACCTGCTTTGGATTCTGTGTCTCCCTCTCTCTTTGCCCCTCCCCGGCTTGTGCTCTCTATCTCAAAAATAAATAAACAACAAAAGCAATTTTTGTTAAAAAAATATGTAGATTCCTGAGCCCTGTCCCCCGATTTGGATTCAGTGACTCTTGGGTGAGTGTTGGAATCTATTCTGCTAGACGTCTTGAACCAGCATCATTGAGCCTTGATGGCCTTCACCAGGGGCTTGGCCTGGTCCCTGGGCTCTGGGGATCCTGGGCCTGGGAAAAGCAGGGGGTGGGAGGCCAAGCAGATCATGATGACTCAGCCTCACACCTCCTGAGACCCCTGACCCTCCCGAAAGCCTTCATCTCCTTCCCCTCCTTCCTGTCACCCTCTAGGGACTTCGCACTCTGAACCACAGCGGGTGGTCTCGCGGCCTGCACACAGGACTGTGAGAAGCTGAGGGGGGTGTGGACAAAGGGAGCCGTGGGTGGGGAAAGCCAAACTGGGGAGCCACTTCTGAGTGGCCGTGCACAGGAGTATTTGGGGGACACAAGGACCTGCCTGTCTCCATTCCCGGCTGGTCCATGACAGCCTTCCACAGGCCTGTCCCCTGGCTCTGCTGTGGCCTTGCCAGCCTGTGGAGGACCAGAGGCTGCTCCTTTGCTTCTGAGCATGTCTCTGTAGGGCAGTTTCTGGGGAGTGAGCCCCACGGTGGGTCAACGGGGGTCCGGGCCAGCTCTCCTCTGGAAGGAGGGCACATGGGTTTGAGGTCTCCGCTACTCCTGGTTCGAACCTGCACTGGAGCCTAACTCAGGGCAGGCCGTGGGAGTGCCAGGCTGTCCTTTAACTCTCAGGGGCTGAGCATGCATGGATGGGGGGGAAATGGAAGTGGGAGGCAGACTGCCAACTCCCAGCCCTTCCTACGTTGATCTGATGTGCAACGAAAAGCCAAGCGTTGCAGGTGAGGGGACCAGCCCCCGGGATGACATCCCGAGGCCCCCGTGTGAAAGGACCCTGGGCAACCCCACTGCTGGGCTGCTGGCAGAGCTGGGGTCCCACCTCCTCTCCCCTGGCTCCAGCTCTAATCCCGCCTCAGTGCCGGCCCCACCCCCACCCTGCCAGGATCCGGAGCCAGTAATCAGTGTCGTCCTGCTGGACTTGTAGAAGGGCGGGCTGTCCCCAGGGGCACCTGCAGCAGGTGCAGAGTGTGGACTCTGTGACACCACGGCCACTTTCTTTGAGAAATCCACCCCCAGACCAGAACCCCGGGGCTCTGACTCTGACCTCTGCCTGAGCCAGGCCTTTCCTCCTGTGGAGGAAGAGCTGAGGGTCAGAGTGGGCCTTGGGCCGGGCTCCCTTAACTAATGCCCGTGGAAGGGTCGGGCGTGGGTCACAACTGGTAGTTGTAGTTTTTACCGCATCCGTTCCGTGTCTATCTCCCCAACCAGAGCAGGAAGTCCCTGAACGCAGGCCCCGCGCTTTGCTCACCACTGTTTCCAGGGCTTTCCAGGGCTTTCCTCAGTGTCCCGCACAAAGTCCCACTCGCTGGAGATCTGCAGAAGGAAGTGACAGAAGGCTGGACGGACACACCTCAGACAACGGGAAAAGATAAAGAGGCCACCCCCGTCCTGGGTCCTTCAGGGGGACAGCGGGAACAGCACCTTCTGTGGAGCAGGAGCTTGTCACAGAATCTGGGCAGGCAGGTCCTTCCCGATCCAAGCATGGCCATGACAAAGTCTCTTGGTGTAAATAGACACGGAAGTACGCTTCGATCCCGGAGCCAAGAGGAGAGAGGCGGTCATGGAGGGAATGTAGAGGCAGGGTGCAAGGGTGCGACTTACCCACACCAGTCAGGGGTGCGCCACTTCTTTACCACCAGGACCCTTTCTTTTACTTTCCCCTCTTGGCCACAGACCCCATGGTCTGAAAGTGTTTGTCCAACAGTGCTAGGAATAATCTACTTATTTGCCATTTTTTTAACTAATCGAAGACATTCTGCAACTCTTTGATCGCCTCTCTTACCAATATGAGATAATTATGATAATTCTAGCCCAAAGCACAGGAAGTCAATATTTTCATTAACCATTTTAGCCAGATGGTGGGTCCATGTATGATTTCCATGAGCAACCACTCCCCTATAAGAAAGCAGCAATATTCTTGGTCTTTACTGTCTCTCTCCTTGCCAGACTCCTCAGGACTCGCTATGTGAGAAACATAAATACAGACACATGCTTCTGGAATCCGGTGCTTTGGGGTGAGCAGAGGAGCAAGGAGAGAGAAGAGGAAGTTCACACTTGCAAATGTTGCATGTGATGGGCTGAACAGAAACTGATGGGCCTGTTGATTTCTAAATTTCTTTACAAGAGAGATTAGAGACATTTTCATTTTCTTTCCTTCTTTCCTTTGGTAGCAACCATTAAGTTGACTGGGCTGGGTGAGACGCTGAATTCTACCTGAGTCTTGACTCTGACCAGCAGAGCGCTGGGGAAGGACTAAGTTGGTGAGGTCACTGGCATATGGTTAGTGCCCTCTGAGGATTCAGCCCCTTGATGCCCAAATGTTGGGCAAAGAAGTAGATAGGAGCACAAAAGACAAGGATGGGAATGAAGCTACATTTGGAATAAGGAAGTGACTTCAGATTGTCACTTGAATCAAAAATGAGAATTAAAAGGTTAAGATAAACAACCTTGATAAATATATTTGTGTTCTCCTTTATCCTGTTAGCTTTTAAAAAAGACATAACAGTCTTAGATGATAAAGCAATGACTATAATACTGTATGGTTGGGTTTATAACATAACATACACTTATAGTGTGTAGTTGGGTGTGTGTAGATATAACACAGGTAACAACAATAGCACAGAAAGGGAGTAAGGAATGTGGCTAAGTTTTTTCCCATCACTAACCAGAATGAAGTTAGTACACATTCTGATACGATGTATATTGCAAGAACTAGGGAAATCATTAAAAAAGAAAAACAGAAACACACACCTAAAAAAAGTTAAATTCATTAAGGAAATGAAAATTATACACTAGAAAATATCCACGTAAGACAGGAAGAGGTGAGAAAGGAGGGATAGAAAGAGAAAGTAGTTATAAGCTACAGAGAAAACAGAAAGCAAAATGGCAGACACCCAACCACCATACTAATAACATGAAATGGGAATGAATTAAACAATTTAACCGAAAGGCAGAGATTGACTGACTAGAATAAAAAGAAAACTATGATCTAATTATATGTTATCTCCAGGAGACATGTTTTATTGACCGATACAAATAGGTTAAAAATAAAAGATGAAGAAAAGATATATCACGCAAACTGAAACCATAACAGAATTAGGTAACTTGGATGAAACAAAGACGCATACCACCAAAACTGACTTAAAAAGAAATAGATCTGAATAGACCTATTACAAGTAAAGTGATTGAATTAGTGATTGAAAAATTCCACAAAAAGCCCAAGCCTGGATGGCTTCAATGGTGAATAACGTTGCAGAACGCCGAGCTCAGTGCACAGCACAGAGTAAGTATCCAATAAAAGTTCGCTATATTGCTATTATTTTTCTATCACGTGGTTTTCAAATGCTATGTTGCATTCATTGACGGCAAGGAATCTGTCTTATTCTTTATATTCCAAGTGCCTAACTTGGTGCCTGGCCAATACCCCAAGAAAGGTAGGGAAAAATAATGTCAAAATTTGAAGGATACAGCTCATCTTCCAGCCGGGGGAATGTGGAAACGCTCACGGAGAAGTGTCTCAGACGGGCTCCAAGGACAGGTGTGGATTTGTGTCGGTGCAGGATGGGCGACGCCCACACAGAACCAGAGACGGGCTGCCATGGACAGGGCATCCAAGAATGCTTCACGAAAGTGTTCAGAATGTCTCAGCCTAGAAATGCCTTTGTGATCTTACTACCGGCGCGAAACTCCCTGTTTAAAAACGTCCCATTAACCTTCTATTCCTTTTGTCTTTGACCATGTCCTTTGGTTCTTTGAAGACTCATTTTCCTTCCCTGACTTCTGTTGAATTTCAGCAGCTCCCCACTGACAGCTACTTCTTCCCAGTAACCCTAAGAAATATGTGTATACATTGTCTCAACTTTACAGATGGGGAAACTGAGGGCCGGTGAGGTCAATAAATTGTCCAAGGTCCATAGCTAATGAGGGGCAGTGGTGGAATCTGAACTCGGGGTTCTGCTTCCCGAGGGGCAGACTCTGAGGAGCGTCAGCTGTGACACAATGACCTCTTCATTGGATTTTGCTTCTGGTCCTATTTATTCTTCCTTTTGGAGAAAGAGTAAGCCACGTGTAAGACGATTTAAGATTTTTAAAAATTGTTTTGATTCTGTGAAGGGGAGATGGTTGACCACCGTTCCCAGACGCAACATGGCTCCCAGGACCAGCAGGGCTCTCTCACAAGGTCTGCGCTCGATGCTGGGGCCCGCACCACGGTCCCATGCCGCGTCGAGGGGGTGGTGGCTGTCTGGCGGGATGGGAGGGACAGAGCATGGATACATGACCTGTGTCGTCCACTGTAAGTATGTGAGGCCCCTCGCAGAGAGGGACAGAGGTGGGGTGTGAAGAGAAAGGTGGGCCAGGGGCCAAAGGCTGAGCCCTCTCCCCACCTCCCCCTACATGGTGCAGCCACATGTCTGCACCAAACACTGAAGTCTGACTGTTTTAAGTTTGAATCTGCTCTTCCCGGTTCTTATAAAGGTATATTTGTTCAGGTAGAAGAGAGAACATATTTTATGTACCTTTTCCTTTTCTGGCTTGATGAATAATATTTTTTTTAAATTTTAAATATTTTTTCAATTTATTTTTTGAGAGAGAGAGAGAGAGAAAACATGAGCAGGGGAGGGTCAGAGAGAGAGAGGAAGACCGGCTCCAGGCTCTGGGCTAGCTGTCAGCACAGAGCCCGACGCGGGGCTCGAACCCACAAACCGCGAGATCATGACCTAAGCCGAAGCCGGACGCTCAACCGACTGAGCCACCCAGGTGCCCCAATGAATGATATTTTAATACTTGGCTGTATGGTGTGAGATTTCTTCTCTCAAACCTTGCCAGTGTGGCGAACAGACCTAGAGATTTTACGTATACAGAAAAAGTTTTATTTTGAGTCTTTTTCTTTCACCTGAATGGAATCACGACGTATGTATTAGTTTACAATTTGCACTTTTCACTTAATAACAGGACTTCCAGAAGTTTTCACGTCAGGACATAGAGATCTATCAACTTCGTTTGAAAACACGATACAAGGCATCTTTATTATTATTATTTTTTTCCAGAACAGCTGGAATTCTTCCCAAGACGTCTTCGATAAGCACAGAAGTCTGTGGCACAGGCAAGACTGATGTCACGGGAGCCCCCCCGAGACGCCCCCACCCCCTCCACTGACAGCACACGCCTCGCTCTCCCAGGGTCCGGAGGCTCTGCAGTCAGAGGTCAGGTTCTAAGGAAGGAAGCTCGAGAACTCGAAGCTGGGAGGTAACTCACTGGCTCTGCACATTCTTCATAGATTAGTAACACTCTCCTCCTAGCTCATTGTGAGCCCGTTGGGAGCGCTTTCCTTTTTCTCTCCCGGTGAGGTAATGTCACGATTTTACACACGCCTCTAATTGCAGCTCCCTCCCTTCCTCAGAAACTAATCGAGCATTTTCCAGGTCACATTGCTTTTTCGTCATCTGGACACGAGGCCCTTTCCTCTTGCCTTAATCTTTCCCAGGCTGGATTCTGTCTCTGGAACAATAGGAAATGACAAGGTCTATTTTTCTTTTCTTGAAAGGACTCAATCCATGGAGTCATGCGTTGGAACGGAGAAAGTACAGGGAATGAATATGTACCCCCCAATCGGAAGTGACCAACTTTCCTCTCTTTGTTCTGCCCTGGGCTGCGGGCTGAGTTCACGATATCCCAGAGAGCCTGCTTGAAAGCAGGAAGGCGGCATTTTCACCTCAAGATAAATTCCCGATTGGATTTTCTGTTGGCGCGGCCTGAAATGCAATCAGGCTGTGAGCAAACGTTCAGGCAGAGGCTGGGAACCTTTCAAAGATAGGCTTGGCTAGAATAACTTGCCGGGCCCTTGATGGGATTGGTTCCGTCTTCAAGCACCCACGTGAGTCAGTGCTTGAAGAATAGCTTTCTAAGCATGAGGATTTCAACTTCTCCAACAGAATGAAGCTGTAATTTGGTATTTTCCGAGATACTAAGAGTAACTGGATAGTGAGCAGTAAAATCGGGAGCAATTACTAGTCCAAGAGTCAGAAGGGCCAAGGTTGGAGGCCAGGCCCTGCTGGCTGAGGGTAGAAGAGGCGAGCCCCTCACCTGCTCTGGGAGGTGGAAGGATGTTGCCCCCAGAGGGTGAGGCCATCTTACTGCCAGGTGTCCGAAAAGCCCCACGGCCTGGAGCACAGACCCTCCTTCTGGTGTCCTGCACCGCTGTCCTGTTTTCCCACGGGGTGCCCCACCCCCACTCTGGCTGTTCCCCGTTCCTGAACATGCCCTTCCCGCTCCCACCTCCTGGTCTATCACCTGCTCTTCATTTCTGCACTTCAGTTTTCCACACTTTGATTCACCTTTTAAAATTCCGCTCATTCTGGGGCCCCTGGGTGGCTCAGTCGGGTGAGCGTCTGACTTCGGCTCAGGTCATGATCTCACGGTTCATAAGTTTGAGCCCCACATCAGGTTTGCTGCTGTCAGTACAAAGCCTGCTTTGGATCCTCTGTGTTCCTCTCTGTCTGCCCCTCCCCTGCTCTCTCTTTCTCTCTCTCTCTCTCAAATAAATAAACATTTTTTAAAAATACACTAAGGGGCCGCCTGGGTGACTCAGTTGGTTAAGCGTCCAACTTCAGCTCAGGTCAGCATCTCTTGGTTCGTGGGTTCGGGCCCTGTATCAGGCTCTGTGCTGACAGCTCAGAGCCTGGAGCCTGCTTCCAATTCTGTGTCTCCCTCTCTCACTGCCCCTCCCCTACTCATGCTTGCCTGTGTGCTCTCTCTCTCTCTCTCTCTCAAAAATAAACATTGAAAAAAATACTTTACCAATTTAAAAACATTTATAAAATCAATCAATAAATCAATCAAAAAATTCTGCTTATTCATTGAGGACCAGGCTGGGCGCCTCCCCCATCCTCTCTGTGCTCTGGGCCACATGGTTTGACCATATACTGTCATTCTCCCCTCCCTTGTCTTGTGAAGCCAGAAGGCCCAAAGGAGAAAAGGGAAGAGCGGACTCTGCTCACGGGGTCAGTGGAGATGGGAGGTACTGAAGGGGAAGAGGAGGAGGAGGGAGGGAAGGGCGCTTGCTCGGGGTGACCCAGCAGAGTGGCCTGGGGAGGGGGGGACAGGCTCCTGGGGTGCGAAAGCCTGACCCAAGGTTCTCGGGACTGTTCCTGGGGGTACCCATAGTCTCTGGATCAGGAGGAAGGGGCCAACTCTCCCTTCCCAAAGGAAGAGAATTAGCAGCCACAGGGGTGCCCAGATGTGCCGGTGGCAGGAGCTGTCGCAGGATAAGTGGCCAGGGCAGGAGAGGTGGGCACCACTCCTGAGGCCGTGGCCCTGCAAGGGGTCATAACCCACAAAGGCTGGGCTGCAGCTCCGGCTACGGGTCCATGCATCCACCGAGGCACACCAGGGCGACAGAGGCCTCGGGACTGGAGACCTGGGACCCCTGGGGGCATCCCCTGGAAGGTGAGCGGAGGCGGGGTAGGAGTACCTGGGTCCCACATCCTTGTGCCTGGGATCCGACCTGATCACACCTCCGGGTGGTGAGGCCCCCGGGGGACACCCATTCCATTCATGGCAGTGAGTTGCACTCGTGTCCGCGTGTCCGATTTAACCCCTGAGCCCAGCACCGCTCATCAGAACCATCCACACTGTCCACGACCGTAGCCACCGGCCACGTGGCTCGTGAGCACTGGCAATGTGGCCGGTGTGACTGAAAAGCTGACTTTTCAATCGCATCAACCGATTTTAGATTCCAATAACCACGTGTGGCACCAGACAGCACAGTCTTAGGATTGTCCTCGTCTGAGATTAGACGGGTCTCACTCATTCCCCGGGGAGCCCGCACGGCACCCCACAGAGGGGGTGCCTGTGGATTTGAAATTCCTAAAAAGGAGGTAGTGACCTTGGGCTATTCGCTGGCTTCCTGAATTCTCCCTTGTGTGGCTGATGTTATCATGGCCCTTTCTTGCCTCGTTTCCAACTCTAGGCCAGCATGGCTCCCAGCTGACAAGGCATTTAGATGGAGTGTTTATTTAGGATTTAATCTCCAGGGCTCCTGTCCAGTCTTGGGATGGACTTTGGCCAGCGTTGCACTGGTGGTCAGGCTTACAATGGGCTTCTTAAAACAAAATGACCATAGTTCCGGGTTCATAACTGCGCTCCCAGAACTGGGCATGGCCTTTTAAGTCCATGCGGGGGAGACTTCACAATAGACTTGACTTAAGAATCCGAGGGAAGTCCGACCTTGACACTTTCCCCGGAGCCCTGCAGACAGCTGGCCCGTCTCCACAAAGCCTTCTGGGCAGCATGGCAGAAAGGGGCTGACTCATCCTCTCCCTCAGCTTTTCTTCCTTTGCCCTTGAATTCTGTCAGACCCCCTGTAAAGGGACACGGCCTGGGCCATGCTGTCGCTCAGGAGGAGGGATAACGGATGGTGAAAACTTGCCTTTACTGTTGACCGTGCTGGGTGTGAAGCACGATCACCCTCAGCTCCCCTAGGAAGGAGGTCTTGTAATTATGCCCATGTTACAGATGGGGAAACTGACGCAGAGAGATCAACCCGAGATCAAACTAGGACGAATCGGAGTAGAAGCTGGGCGGCAACAGGGCAGTGAGGGGAAACTGAGTCGGGGACAGGCCTCCGTGTCTCAGCGTCTGGGGTGGGGGCAAGGAGCAAGGTGAAAGCTTTAGGACGGTGGTGCTTCTCGGGAGCTCCCCACAAGGTGGTGTGGGCTGCGGGGTGTAGGGCGGGCTGCAGCCCTGGGGGAGATGGTGGGCTGAGCACCCCTTCCGCTCCCCCCACCCCCACCCCCGCCGGGGAGGACTCAACCTCAAGTAACCTGGAGCAGGACCTGTGGGACCACAGAGCAGGGCAGGGGGCAGAGTGAAAGGGGGACCTGTCTTCTGAGACTTACCAGACCCGTTCCTGGCGCCACTCGATGGTGGGAAGGGAACCTGGCGATCCTTTGGGTCTGGCCTCCGCTGCGGTTTCCTGTGACGGTGTGCCAGCAGCGTGGGCCGACAGGAACCGGCCCACGCTCCCAGGTCCTCGGCCCCCCACCCTGGGTGGCAGGGCCGTTTCCTGAGACGGCGACTCTGGCACGAGAGGTTTCCTGAAGGAGTGTTCGCAGGAGAAATTCGTGTAAGAAAATGGCTCTGCTCGGAATGACCGTGTCCCCCCAGAATTCACATGCGGAGATCCTAACCCTCAGATACGGTGGGATTAGGCCATGAAAACAGAGCTCCCCCAAATGGGATTAGCGCCCCTAGGAAGGAGGATCCACAGAGCTCCCCCGTGCCCCTGCCACCAAAAGAAGGTGTGGCTGTGAACCAGGACGGGGCCCTCCCCGGGCCACGTGGACCCCCAGAGCCTGGGTCTCAGGCTGCAGAACTGTGAGAAACAGATTCCTGTTGTTTATAAGCTGCCCAGGCCAGGGCATCCTGTCGTAGCCGTCAGAGGGGACTAAGAAAGAAGTGATGAAAGAAGGTTCTCTGCAGAAAAGGGCAGCGTGGGCCGACAGTGGCCCTCTTTGAGCCGCCCCGGTGGGCCCCCCCCCCCCCCGCGGTCAAGGGGTCCGGGCATCATGCACTCCACATTCGTGGAAGTTTCCGGGGCTTCCCAGCACTGGCTCGGCCCCGGGGGGTGTGCTGCTCCTCCCCGAGGTGGCCCCCCGAACTGCTGCGGCGTCTGTGAGGCACCCGCAGCGCCGCTAACACTCAGCTCTGGGATCACGGACGGGCATTTTCCAGCTCGTGTCTGGGGAGACGGTGTTTGCAGAAGGGACCTGAGGTAGTGACCTGTGCAAACCTTCCTCGGAGGCCTGGCTTCTTCTCGAGCAGGACTTCCGGGACCCCACAGCTTGGAAACGGAGGGGTGTCTGTCGCCCAGAGATGCACAGAGCGGAGGAGGAGCCCCGGCCGTGTGGGCCCTGCCTCCCAGAGGAGACATCCACCCCGGGGGGCTGCCTGCGGCCGCACACCCTGAGCAGCCCTTCCTCCGAATCTGGTCCGGTGCCCCTCCTCCTGGGGTTTGGTCCATCCAAACTCATTCTCAGCAGGACCCCTCCGGCTCTGTCCCTGAGAAGAACGTGGCACTCTTCTTTGAGGCTCAGAAAATGCAAATAAACAGCTCCTTATGTTTGCAGGGGCCAAAGACGGGCCCTCGGCATGTGGGGGCCTGTCCTCCATGTGCCCCTTGGGGGTCCTGGGGGGGCGGTGTGTGCACGTGCTTGGGGGTTAAGGGTTGGGGAAAATTCAGAGAAGGGAAAACCCACTGTGACCCTCAACAAAAGCTTTATGATGGAGGTCAGTGTGGGCCAAGTGGTAAAGTGGAGACATCCAGTTCTCTTCGGCCCCAAGACGACAGTCAGCAGAGGGACAGTGTTTATGCTCATGGAACCAGAGAGACGACATGCTGCTTGGGAGCTAGACATGGAGACAATGGGGGACAGGCGGCTTCGGGAGCCGGGACAATACCCAAGTGCTCCTTGCTGGGCTCGCAGAAATGAAAGGACAAGACTTCTCTTTGATTAGAACAGAACCCTCGTGAAAAAGTTAGACAATGGAGCCGTGTGTTCATGTCATTCTCTGCCATGACCCAGAAGAAATTTATCTCTAATGACAGATTTAAAAGATGTCATTCCCAGCCCTGCCAGCCTCTCCCAGGGCCCTGCATTATGGACGATTCGGCTACCTGGAGGTCCTGAGGCATTCTGCCCGAACCACCCCAAGCTTGTCCATATAGACACCTCTCTTGACCAATCCCTACCCGCCCACCTTCTCAGGGGTCAGTGTAAGAGGAGCTCACTCTGAAATTGGCAGGAAGAGGGGGTGAAAGAGGGGATGTCACTCTGACTCACCTTCCGTTCCCTTTTCCTCTGTTGAGTGGAAGCCATAGGATTTCTCGGCAAGTCTGCGGTCGCCATTTTGTGGACAGTGGCACTGCTGTTAAAATGCTGCACCCGAATGTTTACAGCAGTGTATTCACAGTAGCCAAAAGTGGAAACAGACCCAGATGTGCACTGACAGATGATTGAATGAGCAGAATGTGGTCTACCCTTGCAATGGGACACTGTTCGTCCACAAAAAGAAATGAAGTCCTAACACGTGCTACAACATGGGTGAACTGGAAGACATTATGCTACGTGAAAGAAGCCAGTCACAAAAGACTACTTACTGTGTGATTCCATTTATATGAACCGTCCAGAATAGGTAAATCCATGCTAAAGGCAGATTGGTAGTTGCTGGGGGTCTGGGTGGGTGGGAGGAATGGGGAGTGCCCGCTTAAGGAGAGAGATTTTATTTTCAGGTGTTGAAACTGTTTTGGAACTAGAGGTGTTGGTGGCACATCACGCACTTTAACATGGTTAATTTTACTTTATGGGAATTTCAGCTCTGCTGTAGACTAGATGTTTGTGTCCTCCCAAAATTTGTATGTCGAATCCTAATGCCTAAGGGGATGATATTTGGAGGTGGGGTTTCAGGAGGTATTTAGGTTATGAGGGTGGAGCCCTTATGAATGGGATCTGGGCTCTTACAAAACAGGCTTCCAGGAGCTCCCACTCCTCTTCTGCCATGTGAGGACACAGCAGGAAGGTGTCTGTGAACTAGGAAGCCAGCTTTCACCAGACACCAGAACTACCGGCACCTTGACTTGGACTTCAAGCCTTCCAAGCTGTGAGAAATAAATTTCGATTGTTTTTAAGCCACTTACTCTGTGGCATTTTTGTTATAGCAGCTCAAATGAACTAAGACAAATTGAAACACACACACACACACACACACACACACACACACACCCTTTCCTGCATTCCATGGATGGGCCCTTTACTCTTGGGTCCTGGGGGGACTAAGAGAGAATACCTTCTCCATATCCAGCCTTGTTTGGGTCCCTGAAGGGACAGCTAGTAATTCCTGATCACCTCACAACTAAGTCCACTCTAGCACCTTCTACCATGTGAATTGGACCCCGATGCTTAACCTGTCAGTCTTCAGCTTCCTTAACTACTTTTGCCTGCTTGCTGGGTTGATGGCAGAAAGCTCGTTCACGGCAAACATGAGATGGATATAACACCATCATTTTTGTACTCTGAGTCCCACTGGGACAAAAAAGAAAAAAGAGATTGGGAGTGCCTGGGTGGTTCAGTCAGTTGAGCGTCCTATTCTTGATTTTGGCTCAGGTCATGACCCCAGGGCGGTGGGATCAGACCTTGTGTCAGGCTCCATGCTGGGCGTGGAGCCTGCTTGGGATTGTTGCTCTCTCTCCTTCTGCCCCTCTTCCCTACTCACACACACACATACACTCTCTCAAATATATTAGATAATAAATAAATAAATAAACCCTTATTCTACACCATAGCTGTAAGCCTCCTGTCCACCAGAGGGAGCTGTCTAAAAAAAACCTCTCACCAATTCTCCCATTAGGAATCTGCTTCCTTACCTTCTTTTCCTTTCTGCTCCCCTGCTATGATTTGAAAGGTAACTCCCCTTGATCCTTGCCCCAAGGACTGCTGGGAAATCTGGATGATCACTTTTAGCTCTAGAAGCTCTGCAGTTTTAACTTCTAAATCAGGAGTTGGCAATTTTTTCTGTAAAGGGCAAGAAGGTAGGGGCGCCTGGGTGTCTCAGTTGGTTAAGCCTCTGACTTCGGCTCAGGTCATGATCTTGTGGTTCGTGAGTTCCAGCCTCAAGTTTGGCTCTGTGCTGACAGCTCAGAGCCTGGAGCCTGCTTGGGATTCTGTGTCTCCCTCTCTTTCTGTCCCTCCTCCCATTCATTCTCTCTCGCCGTCTCATCTCTTAAAAATAAACATTAAAAAAAATAAAGGGCAAGAGAGTAAATATTTTAGGTCTTGTGGACCACACACTATTTACAAAATCAGATAAATGCCTGTAACCTGTTTTTGTATACCTGTGAGCTGAGGAAGGTATTTACATTTTTAAATGATAAGAAAAAAAAACCAAAGAATAACATGTGACATGTGAAAATGAAATCATATTCAAAATTTCAGTGTCTATAAATAAAGTTTTATTGAGACACGGCTACATTCACCCATTGTGTATTAGCTATGTACTGCTAC
Organism: Helogale parvula; assembly: GCA_004023845.1. Lineage (NCBI taxonomy): Eukaryota > Metazoa > Chordata > Mammalia > Carnivora > Herpestidae > Helogale > Helogale parvula. The sequence goes on from PJEM01011987.1 coordinate 20,642, forward strand.
CTGTGAGTGACAATGGCAGAAGTGAGCAGTCACGGCATGACCCCCAATGCCTAAAATATTATCTTGCCCTTTAAGAAAAATTTTGCTGATCCCTGTTCTAAACCAACAATTTTAGTGATTAAAATCCACTACATAGTGGATGGGTTCAAGCTCGCTGTCCTGTATATCAGTACAATTTTTTTTTTAGTACAAGGGACCTCCTGTTTACTCATCTGTAAACGGGGATGACAGCACTACCTCATGAGGTTGTTGGGAGGAATTAATGACTTAATATACGAAAAGCAGCTACAACACAGCCTGGCATTATAAGTGCTCAATAAATGTGCATTCTATGTTAATGTATAAACATGACTTCAAGGGGTGCCTGGGGGGCTCAGTCGGTTGAGCATCATGACTTCAGCTCAGGGCATGATCTCACGGTTCTCTCGTGAGTTAGAGCCCTGCCTTGGGCTCTGTGCTGACAGCTCAGAGCCTGGAGCCTGCTTCGGATTCTGTGTCTCCCTCACTCTCTGCCCCTCCCCGACTCATGCTCTTTCTCCGTCTCTCAAAAATATATAAACATTAAAACAAATTAAAAAAAAGATTTTGAATAAATAAAGAAAACAAAGACTTCCCTCCTAATTTATTTTGAATGTGCCGTAAACAGTCTGAAATGTCCCTTTAATAGCTTCTGGCTTCACTGGTGTTGGATGACGTGATAAATTCTCCTTCATAGAAGGTACAAGTGGAATAGAACCGGAGGGGCATTTTGGATCCTTCCCTCTTCAGAAAGTGTGATCGCATGAAGATGCATCTCTTTCAGTAGAACTGGCTCATATTTCTTGGGAGTGAGGTGTCCAAACCACTGTTCATCCATATTTCCTGGATGATTTGCTCCCTGCGCTCAATCCTTTCAGCCAGCTCTGCAGCCTCTATGGAACTGTAGACAGGATAGGAAGTCCTACAAAACCCAGACAGTTCCCCTGGGAAATCAGAGCCCGAAGAGCCCTCCTCCTCCTCTTCATCTTCACTGTCTTCCTCGGCCTTGTCACTTCCTGGCACGAGGTGCTCCCTCACCAGCTGCAGCTCCCTGAAGTCCTTGGTGCAGGACACCCTGATGACCAGGGCGCACAGCGTGAGTGCCAGCCCGATGCAGACACTGGACACGAACAGCAGGGCTGCTCTCTCTGGGTGGGCTGTGGGGGGGGAAAGGACAAGTCAGGAGCTGGGAGGGGCCGTCAGTCTTCAGCAACCCAAAGTCCCACAGAAAGAGACGTCTGCCCAAACCAGCAGCCAATGCAGAACGCCGATCCTAAGCAGCCTCTTTGACACCATCCTCACCTAACTCATCCCACACTCTCATTGGTTTAAAAAAGAAAAGGTTTTGAGCCTCTATAGTTGATACATATATGTACATGAGAGGACACGTAGCAGAGCAACTCAGAAGCTGGACCCACTGAGTGCAAACTCTGATCTGCGACTTACTAGCTGTGTGACCTTTGGCTGGTTACCTAACCCCTCTGTGCTTCCGTCTCCTCATCTGTAACATGGGGCTAACAGCACCTTCCTGCTATGGAGTTCATTCCTGTAACACTCTCAGAACATTCACTGACACACAGTAACCAAAAGTTAATTTGTATATATCGTGTATATGTGTGACTGTAAGTACTACTAATCAGTGGATGCCAGCAAAGCTTAATTGCTTTATATTAAAAAAATAAATAGGGGCACCTGGGTGGCTCAGTCCATGATCTCAGGTTTGGCTCAGGTCATGATCTCACAGATCGTGGGTTCGGGCCCCGCGTCGGGCTCTGTGCTGACAGCTAGCTCAGAGCCTGAAGCCTGCTTTGGACTCTGGGTCTCCCTCTCTCTCTGCCCCTCCCCTGTTCGCGCTGTCTCTCTCTGTCTCTCAATAAATAAATAAATTAATTAATTAAATAGGGTTGCCTGGGTGGCTCAGTTGGTCGAGCCTCCGACTTCAGCTCAGGTCATGATCTCATGGTTCGTGGGTTCGAGCCCCACGTTGGGCTCTGTGCTGACAGCTAGCTCAGAGCCTGGCGCCTGCTTCAGATTCTGTGTGTGTGTGTGTGTGTCTCTCTGCCCCTCCCCCTCTCATGCTCTGTCTCTCTCTGTCTCCAAAATAACTAAAACATTAAAAACGTAAAAAAAAAAAAATGCAGGTGTGGACATACAGGGGCGGCTACTAAAACTTGATCTACAAAACTGGCCCAAGAAACACAGTCCACTGACCCCTGAAACAGCTCAAGCTCAGGACAATTGGCCTCTCTAGGCTTAGCCAGAACCGGAGTCCGGATCTTGGGCTGTGAGCTGCTTCTAGGGGGTGCACTTGGACCCACTGGCGTTTGCTCGGTGCACTCAGTGACCCTTCTCTAGGCACAGGGTTCCCCCTCTTTGTCCCCCATTTACCACACGTAACCATTATGAATAATGAAGACCATGGTCTTTGGTGCCTCTGTCCTTTCCCAGAGGTCCAGACTGGTTTCAAAACTCCCGGGTTGTTAAGTTTCACGTATCAGCAAGGGATCTAGCCACTGCGGTCTGATGGGAAGTGATCTAAGCAGGACGTGTCACCTTCTGGAAACTCAAAACCCCTCTGTGGGGCTCCCTTCCCTTGGAGCTCAAGTCAGTGGTGCAGGGACTGGACCCAGACATGTTGTCCTTTGTTGCCATCACCTCTACTAGTAAAATCTGATCACTCTCTTTAAGACATGGAAGTCTTAACGCCGATCGATCCGGCTCAGGGAAGGACAGCGAGGTGTGTTTGTAAGTGCTATTAATAGTAAGGTATTTTTCCTAAGGGTCAAGGCATATTGAGGATTTGGTCAAACAGAGCCATGAATCCTTTGCAAGAAGAGAAAAGGGTATTTTCATTTCTGGGAGTGGAGACAGAATGGGACTGGGCTGACATCTGGGACCAAGTCTTAAACAACAACACACAACACGATGGAAAGACCGAGGCTCTAAGGCAACGGAGCAGATGTTTTTTCCTCCTGCACATCACAGCCTCCCCTGGGAGTGGGTGCCTCACTCCTGCCTTCTCTCCCCTCCTGTCCCTTTAAACGCCCCTTTCTTCTGCCTGCTGCGCCCACCCCACCCAGCCCCCCGGAACCTCCAGCCACTGTCCTCTCCACAATCCCCATTCTCGGGGTGCCTCGGTGTCGTCTTTGGAGGCAGCCACGACCCATCTCCTTCTCCCTGTTGGCAAACACCGTGACCCCCCTCGGCACCCACACCTGCAGCCTTCACCTCTGGGCACTGCAAGGAGCACTGTGGATGGGGACACGGGGTCCCACCTCTTCCTTTTCCAGCTATGCACAGTTCAGGACAGGCCCAGTTCCAGGGGGAAAGAGTCCCATGACGGGGGAGCTGCTGGGAGAGCGTTATCACCCGTTTCCCCCCCTCTCCTCCGAGAGTCTGTCACTGCAGCTGTGGCGTGGTGGGCGAGCCTGGTCCTCACCCGCCTGGGACAGAGGACGGTTCGCGATCTGCTCTGCCCCAGGCAGGCAGGTGAGCTCTGGGCTAGTTACCGTACCTTTTTCTCCCCCTCTACCTCCCTTTTCTCCTGCTTCCTTTCCTCCTGTCCTTCCTTTTCAAGGACCCCAGGTGGACAGAATTAATCATAATCCTTAGACTCGGACACATCCACTTTGCTGGTCAATACGTGGCCCTCCTTTATCTTTATTCATTTCATTACTTTTATTTTTTTTTTAGTTTATTTATTTTAAGAGAGAGAGAGAGAACATGAGCAAGGGAGGAGCAGAGAGAGAGAGAGAGAGAGAGAGAGTGAGAGAAATCCAAGCAGGCTCTGCACTGTCAGTACAGAGCCCGATATGGGGCTCAAACTCACAAACCACGTTATCACGACCTGGGCAGAAATCAAGAGTCAAACGCCTAACCCACTGAGCCAGCCAGGCATCCCTTAATTAATTACTTTTAATTCTGTAACCACACCTGTGCTGTGAAGCAGCCCCCTGCAGGGGCTTTAGGGCCTGGACAAAGGCCTGTGGGCCCCGCCCCCCAGCTTCCCTCCAATCAGGTAACTGCCACCTGACTTCCACGCCATTACTTCCCTGCTGTGTCTTTGTGTAGTTTACCACATCTGATATATTCCTACAAAATGTATGAAAAGAGTATAATGTTATGGATGGTGTTTGGGGAGTTTTTAACTTAATATTATGTTGCCTTCTACTGTTCTGTGGTCTTGACCACACATGGCTTATTCATGCTCTCACGTGTGGTGGGTGTCTCTGTGGCTCTCAGGTTCTTGTCACGTGGGCACCGTAGCCGGGAACAGTCCTGTAAATGTCCCCGATGTCCACGTGCGAGTGTTCCTCTTGGGGACTGACCTGCGAGGGATCTGGGTGAGCTTTATGGTATGTGAGTTTCAGGAATTACTGCCCGTGGCCTCCAGAGTGGCCGGTGTGTGAGGGGTCCTGCAGTTGCTCATCTCCACCACCTGCCATGAACAGATTTAAAAAATTTTCCTACTCTTATGGGCATCAAGCTGTATCTTACTCCAGTCGTGATGTGCGTTTCCTCTGATCTCAAACTGTACCTCTTCAGGTGGTCACGTGCCCCTTCTCAAAACGCTGGTTCATGTCAGGTACACACTTTTCTCTCTGTTGGGTTGTTTGTGCTTTTCCTCTGACATAAATTATATAGTTTCTATATATTCTTGAAAATAACCATTTGACAGTATATATATTGTGAATATCTCCTGGAGAGTGGCTTGTATTTTCACTTTCATTAAGGTGTCTTTTGATCTAGTGAATTTATCTGAAAACCAGGAATACCACTGCCCTTCTCCATTTCTCTCTCTCCTCTCTTGGCCACTGTGGCCACTGCTATGTTTTTAAAAACGCACTCTGGGTCACGTCACTGCCTTACTTAATGCTGGTACACAGCTCCCTCTTCTTGCTAAGCTAGAAATCAATCCCTGACCCTAGCCTGCGAAGCTTGCTAGGACCCTGCCCCGTTCACCCTCCCCAAGTTCAAGGCCAAGGACTCATTCATCCTTCAGTTTCTGTCTTCCCACCACACTGGCCTCTTTCCATGCCCCACAGGGGGCCAGATGGCTTCACATCTTGGCGCTTTTGTACTGAATGTTCTTTTTCCTCCTTCATCTAGACCTCTCTGCCCCCCGCCCCCCATCATGAGGTCTCACGGCATCTTGAATGTCACTATATCACTGAGCGCGCTTCAACCTTTCTCACCCCACACAATCCAAGCCCCATGAGGACAGGGGCCATTCTGCACCAAATCCCCAGCACCCAGTGCAGAGCAGCTATTATGCAAACACCTGCCGAGTCCATGGGGGGGGGCCCTGTTGGTGGGGCTCCATTTTGTTAACCGCCTTTCTTCCTCTCTCCCTCTGCTTTTGGGGGGTGAGGGTCTACTGCAAGGACCTCTCACCAGGCACTACGTGCCTCCTGCCCAGTGGTCGCTCTTTAGGCCACATCTACACCAAGTCTGCTGGGATCCAGTGATCAAAGATGGCGAACACAGCAAAGCCTCATTGGAGCAAGGCTTCCTCGTCATCGGCACTGACTGGGTTGAGGTCACAGAGTCCCCAGGGGTTAGTTAGCCGGCACCTGGAGGTGAGCTGGCCCACCTCCTCCTGAGGCTGCCTTGTTACGTGTCAAAGCCCCCGCAAGGCCGGGACCCCAAGCTCGGGCTGGGCTCTCTCTCCACAGCAGCACCTCCCCCTACCCTCCACTTTAGACTGAGGGCACATCCTCAGTTTTCCAGAATCAACTGGACCACTTGCAGCTTCTCTGACCCTGTTCCTATTATGTGTTCTGGAGAGATAAAGGCATCAGTCTCCTTGCCATGAAACAGAATCCTCACACCGTGTTACTGTTCTCAGTTCAGCCTCAGTTCCTCACAGGCTTAAGTGAATGACTTTAATTTCACCGGCTGTAGTAAGCCGGCAGGAATCTCACAATGGTGGCCTGTGGCCTTTAAGGTCCCTTGACCCTTAGATCTCTGGTCTGCAGCCAGTGCAAGCTCCAGCTCCAACTTATTGTGTCCAAATATGATGCCGAGAAGCCAGGGCCAAGATCCCGCCTCCCGGGGCCCTGCTACTGGCGGGTGAAAGCACGGGCCTCCTGCGCCCTTGGTCTGACAGCACTTACCGCGATAACCACTTTCTGTCAGGAACCAAAGATTAGAGACCGTGGGAATGCACCGGGAGCCACCCCTATGTGACAAGGTGGTGCTGATCTACACCCTGACAGGGGATCGTGGAACTCTGACTTTGGAATGTGTTCTCATTCTTCTATTTCAATGCAGGTCTGTCTGGTAGTCTAGAATTCCTTTCATATCAAACCACGATGCCTCTGCATCTCAGGAGAAGCTCTGCTTTCTGACCCATGACCCCTCGCCTCCCTAGTTACCCCAGGTACCCCCAGCGCCCGGCCCAACCACAGCGTGCTCTGCCAGAGGGCTGGAGGAAAAGGAGAGGCAAGTGACAGAAATACTAGGACACATGGGGCATGCCTGCAGGCACAGGTGGGGGAAACACGCCAAGCTGATGTCAGGAAACACTTAGGTAGGTGGAGTGGGCGGGGCTGCTGGGTGGCTCAGTGGGTTAACCGTCTGACTTTGACTCGGGTCATGATCTCACAGTTCATGAGTTCAAGCCCCACATCAGGCTCTTTGCTGTCATGCAAAGCCTGCTTCAGATCCTCTGTCTTCCTCTGTCTGCCCCTCCCCCACTTACATACATGCGTGCGTACACACCTTCTCTTTCCTTCTCTCTCTCTCAAAAATAAAATAAACATTAAGAAAGTAAGTGGAGGGACGCCTGGGTGGCTCAGTTGGTTGGGCAGCTGACTTCGGCTCCGGTCGTGATCTCACGGTTCGTGGGTTCGAGCTCCACGTCAAGCTCTCTGCTGACAGCCTGGAGCCTGCTTCAGATTCTGTCTCTTCTCTCTGACCCTCCCCTGCTCATGCTCTGTCTCTCTGTCTCAAAAATAAAACATTCTAAAAAATTAAAAACAAAATAAGGGGAGCAGGAGGGTCAGGTTCTGAGCAAGACCGTCCCCATTAGACTCCTTGGGTACAGTCAGCTGGGGTCCAGTGGCGGACCAGCAAATAAACCGTTTTCCAGAAACCTCCAACACACACACACACACACGCACACGCACACGCGCGCACACACACACACACACGCGTGCACACACACACACACGCACACGCACACACACACACGCACACGCGCGCACACACACACACGCACACGCACACGCGCGCGCGCACACACACACACACACACGCACACACACCTTTCCATTTCTCTCATCTCAGAATTTTCTCTGATGATCCGGATTCTACAATGAATTAGGTCTGCACGGTTAAGATGAGGCCACATTCAAACACACCTAAAATGATGCCCTCCTGTTGGGGACAACTTCACAGGTCACTTCAATGGCCCAAAAAAGAAACTGCTCCTCAGGGACCCCTGGACATTGTCACGTCCATTCCGCCGGCCCCCGTGGTCTAACATCCCAGGGCGTGCCCCTCAGTTTTGGTTTCCAGTCGACTTGCCCCCTCTGTGTGTGTGACGGCACCAATGTGTCAAAGCCACCTGCAGCCTGACCCAGGGAAATGTCCTTCTGGGTTCACCCAATCTATAGAGCACCAGGCTGATTGTTCCAGAAGCTGACCTGGCTCAATGTCACCCCAGCTGTTGCTGCTGGTGGCTCCTCCCTCAGACAGGCCTCCTCCCCGTGGCTTTTGGGGACGGAGGTGCGTAAGCAGCCCTCAGTAAAACCAACTAACAGGCCATGAGGTCCTTAGGTTTCTTCAAGATGGACCACCTATAACTAGCAAATACGTGGAGATAAGCAGGACAGCTCACGAGGCCAGACGAGGACTCATCATCTGCTCATTTGTCAACCACTTACTGAGCATCCGGCCCGTGCCAGCCTGTCCTGGGGCATGACAACAACCAAGAGAGCAAACACCTGTCCTCAACACAGGCAACATCTAGCAGACATGGGTGCAAATGAGCAAATCTCTCGTTTGATTTCTGGGAGTCATGGGTGTGTAAAAGGATACCCAGAGGGAAGGAAGTCGTTCAGATAACATCCGTCCCTCCAACTCCTGAAGGGCACACTTCTGGCTCGGAGACACCAGAGCACAGGTTTTGTAACTGCGGGGTCTGAATTGTGACCTTGATGATGTCCCCATTGTGGCCTCGGGCAAATGGCTCAGCTCTTCTGACCCTTAGCTTCCCTGCATGCGGAATGGGGGGTCAGAGTCTCCTCTCTTAGGGTCTTTGCTATGGACTAAATTGTGTCCCCCTGCAATTCATGTGTCAAAAGGTTAACCCCTGTAGACAGGATCTACAAGGAGGTAATTAAGGGTAAATGAGGTCATTAAGGGTGGGGCCCAAATCCAACAGGATCAGTGTCCTTATAAGAAGAGATGCCAGAAAGCATTCTCTCTCTCTTTCCCCCTTCCTCTTTCTCTCTCTCTTTCTCTTTGTTCTCCCTCATTCTCTTTCTCCTTCTCTCCTCTTTCCCTTCCTCCTCTTCCTTGTCTCTCTTTCTCCTCTCTCCTCACTCTCTCTTCCTTCCTCCTCCTCCTTCTCTCTGTCTCTCTCTATCTCTCTCCCGCTCTCATGCGAGAACACAATGAGAGGGCACCATCTACAAACCAGGACGGGAACTCTCACTAGGAACGGACCCTGTGGGCACCTTGATCTTGAACTTGCAGCACTCAAAACTGTGAGAAAATGAATTTCTGCTGTTGACGTTGCCAGCCTACAGGACTGTCATGGCGGCCGCTCTGACCAATACGGTTGTCGGTTGTCGGGAGACACTGACGAGGCCCAGCACAGCCACAGCTCAGTGAGTGGAGTCACCACTGCTCCTGGCTAATTGTTATTCCCTGGAGGACTTTTCATGGTGCCTTTCCTCCAGGGGCTCTCCAGGGACTCTGAAAATGTGGGGATATTTTTAACAACAACAAAAAATCCTTCTATCTCTTAACTTTGACAAGGATGACACAGAGCTCTTGGGCCTCACTTGCCGGGGGACTGGGATGTTCATGGGCTCAGGGTAGGAGCCCTGTCAGAAAGAGCAGTGGGGCTGGAGATGCAGAACCTGGCAGAGAGCTGGCCTGGGGGGAGCTAGAAGAACACGGAACACTCACAATAGTTCTTTCTAAGCTTCGAGAGTAGGGGCGGGTTCTATGTCTTGGTGTGCTCCTTTGTTTGCCACATCAAACGTACTTTATTTCTATACATAAGGTGAGAAAAGGCCTCATAAATGTTATCAGGAACAGCAAGAAATGGAAGCCAGTGGTCTGAAGAGAGAAGATTGTCAGAGGAAACCAATGACCACTTAGCACACACTCAGGAGGAATATGGACGCGGGAAGACGATGGAACAGTAGAGACCCCAAGACCATCCTTTCCGGCTCCTGTGCGGAGCTCTTTCCCTACGCTTTTCTTTTCCTCTGAGGTGGGCTGACCCCCCAAAGAGCCTCAGCCCCGGCAGGCCTGGATCAGTAATGCCGTAATGCACTGTATTAACACGAATTGTGCAGAAGGCCTCAGAGGTTTCAGCCTCCTTGGACAGAGTCAGGCAGACATTGCCGAAACCTGCAGAGCTGACATGACAAAGTATGGTCTACCCTAAGGTGAGCAGACAGGGTGGCGAGGAAAGAGGGCGCACACACTGTCCCCTCGCCGACGCCGATGCGCAGTTTTGGCTCTGCCGCTGCTGGGCAGGAAGGGCTGAGTCTGATTGATCCTTGAGGGGAAGATTATCAAGAACCTTGGCAACTGTGGGAAGTAACACTGTGACTCAGGAAGAGACTCTCCTTCCACAGCGCAGGCCCTGTTCTGTGTACTAAGGGATCTTTCAACTCAATTTTCTGCCAGTGAACGATGGGATTTAATAAATCCTGCGCCCGTCTCAGATTTTAGAGCTGGGAAACGTACTCTGAGTTCCTACTTCTCTAAGAGGAAACTATTCTTGAAGCCCAACTCCTAGGCAGCGTGACTCCATCTCTTTGCTTCCTCCCCATGCAGCTCTCTGGTGGGCCTTAACCCAGCTGGAGCCGCCCCTGAACTTAGGCCCCTGTGTTTCCAGATCTTAGAAGACGGCAGGTGCAGAGTTCAACGTCAAGTCATTTTTCGTTAGCTGAGTATCATCACTAAACATCGCAGCTGGTGGGAAGACTTCAGTAAAGCGTTCTAGGAGGCTTCGATGCATTGACCTACCTCGAATGTAAGCAAATGCAGCCAGAGAGTTGCTAACAATAACTCCGTCTTTCCTCAGAACCCTCGGTTCGCTTGGGTCAAAGTTTATACCTGTTTCATAACAACAAACAAACAAACAAAAAACACAAGAGCAAGAACGATTAATCATGGCCATTCACAGGATGCCTTTTGTTCCCACCCCAGGGCTGCCTTAATAAATAAAAAGTCATAGGGATCCAAAAAATGGGTCTCTGACTGAATTACAGAAGACTATAAGCCAGCAAGACCATTGAGTAAAGAGTCTCTTAAAATGTTGAGTGATAAGAGGGATTTAGAAATCCTAAAATGTGTTGGTTCTAACTTCAGAAGCCACCCATCCACCCACTGCAGAAGGGAACACATGGATTTTCCCATCCTAAAGGCAATGGCATTCATCAGGCCTCTGGGAAGCTTAAAGATGGCGTACCAAACCAGAGCTGCCGTCTGCGCTGTTGACCACAGATAAGAAGGGAGGGAGGTGGTGGAGGGAGATTGTGTGGGGCACATTTTTGGAAATGATGGCAAAATGCAGGGCAGGTCTGGTTTCCAATGCCTGGTCACAATGCTGTGATAGAGCTTAGTGAGCTCTCGATTGGCAGCTCTGGGGACCCCCGGGATGTCAGACAGAGCAGAAGCCTCCGAGGAAGGTGGCACAGAGCTCTCGGGCCTCCACTGCCGGGGGACCGGATATTCATGGGCTCAGGGTAGGAGCCCTGTTAGAAAGAGCGGTGGGGCTGGAGGTGCAGAGCCTGGTGGAGAGCTGGCGGGGGCGGGGTGAGGGGAACTGGAAGAACAGAACATTAACAACAGCTCTCTCTATGCTTTGAGAGTGGGGCGAGTTCTGTGACTTGGTGCTTTCCTGTTTTCCATGTCAAGCATACTTTACTTGTATATGTGGGGGCAGAAGCCCTCATAAATGTAACGAAAGTAATATAAAACTTCTAACACACAAGGTGCAGCGGCTTCGATGCTCCACAAAACTTTGTAGTTCCCATCAGGAGCCACAAAGAACTGAATTCCATTCTAGACCGGATAAGAAAACTTTGTCTCAAAAATAAATTAACTATAAAAAAATTTTTTTAAAGGGGCACCTGGGTGGCTCAGTAGGTTAAGTGGCCGACTTTGGCTCAGGTCATGATCTCACAGTTCGTGGGTTTGAGCCCCGCATCAGGCTCAGTGCTGACAGCTCAGAGCCCGGAGCCTGCTTCAGATTCTGTAACTCCCCCCCTCTCTGCCCCTTCCCCGGTTGTGCTCTGTGTCTCTCGGTCTCAAAAATAAATAAACTATAAAAAAAATTCAAAAAAGAAAAGAAAAGAAAACTAAAATGCTCACAGCCTCCTTCCTATTTACAAAAGCCCAGTGAAAACCAGAGGGAGGGAGGAGGGGGCTTCTGGAGGGAGAATCTGGGGGCCCTCGGGTCCAGCCTCCATCTGGCCCACCCACATTCCTGGTGGGCTCTGTCCAGCCGGCCCATCATCCAGGAACCCCAAATTTGCTTCCAAGCAGATCTTTTTCTAGGTGATACTTTAAGAAATAAGAAGGGATTTGAAAGAAGATTCATCCCACTTATAATCTGAAAGACAAAACAAAACGCTGGCCACCATTTGTGACCCGCTGCCACAGCACCGCCATTCTCCAAGCCGGTACCTCCGGTGACTCCCTGACATCCCTTTCCAACCAACGTCACCCGATTGCGGTCACGTGGGGCCGTTTACCTTCACGTAAAGAAAAATGCTGGTAGTAAGCCAGAAAAATTACCATATTCACCATCTTTCTGCTTCAAGGAAGGTTTCAGATTAGCTATGGCTGGATCGATCGCTGAGAGTATGTTCTTGGGAACTAAAAACAACAAAAAAATATTTCAAATACTTTGTACCTTTAATATATTTTTTAGCTGCAATGTGAATAAGACTTTTAAAAAGTCAATTTTCAGGGACGCTTGGGTGGCTCAGTTGGTTGAGCGTCCGACTTCAGCTCAGGTCATGATATCGTGGTTCGTGGGTTCCAGCCCCGCGTAGGGCTCTATGCTGACAGCTTGGACCTGGAACCTGCTTTGGATTCTGTATCTCCCTCTCTCTCTGACCCTCTCTGTCTCTCAAAAATAAACATTAAAACATTTTTTTATTTAAATCAATTTTCAAGTCGATACATAAATTACTGGCTCTGGTTGTCAGATATACACACACACATAGACCAATGGTACCTACATGACCATCAAATGTCCCACAAAGGTAGTTTTGGAGAATAAGTAAAGAAGATCTGGTTGATCTACCCAACAGGGTAATAGTTAGCGATAATAATGAATGAAGTACTAGCACATGTGACAACATGGATGAGCATCAAGCTCGGAGAGAAGCCGGACACCTCAGACCATACATCGTATGATTCCACTAACAGGAAATCGCCAGGACACAGCAGTGGATAGAGACAGAAAGTAAGTTAGTGCTTACCAAGAAGCAGGCGGACTGACTGCACACAGGTATCAGGGAACGTCAGGGATCATGGATATAAGTTTATTTATTTGTTTTGAGAGAGAGAGAGAGACAGCATGTGCACAGGAGGGTCGGGAGTGGGGGGTGGGGGGAGAGAGAGAGAGAGAGAGAGAGAATCCCAAGCAGGCTCTGCACTGTCACTGCAAAGCCCCATGCCAGACTCGAGCCCACAAACCACGAGATCATGACCCGAGCCAAAATCGAGTCGGATGCTTAACTGACTGAGTCACCCAGGGGCCCCTACAGATACGTTTTAAAATTGGTGTGTGGCTCAGTCGGTTGAGTATCAGACTTCAGCTCAGGTCATGATCTCATGGTTTGTGAGTTCGAGCCCTGCATCGGACTCTGTGCTGACAGCTCAGAGCCTGGGGCCTGTCTTCGGATTCTATGTCTCCCTCTTTCTCTGCCCCTCCCCTGCTCACTTGTGCTCTCTCTCTCAAAAATAAATAAAACATTAAAAAAATTTTTTTAAATTATAGTTGGGTGATGGCTATGCAGCTCTGTGAATTTCCTAGAATGCATTGAATTGTTTTTACTTAAAATGGGTGAATCTGAAGGTATGTAAATCACACCTCAATAATGCTGTTAACTCTAAACATGAACCTCTCGGAGAGTTAGTGAAACAAAATGACTATAATCAGCAGGGATCCACCACAGTCCTCTCCGGGCCCCTCCTCTGCTTTTCATCCACAGCTCTGGGTCCTCGCTTCCTTAATAAGCCTGGAAGAGAATTCTAAGACTGCGTGCTAGAAGGATCCTCTAAGTACTATTAAGGACAAGAGAAAAATGAGAGGGGGCAGCCAAACAGACTGTTTTGGAAGGTGATTAAATATTCTGCAGAGCTGACCCTAAGAATAAACCATCGGATCTCAAGATGCCGTGGGGCAAAGCGGATGGGGCTGTAGCGTGAGCGAAAGCAGAGGGCAAAGCAAGAATTCTGAAGGCAAAGTGCCTGCAGCCGGCTAGGAGAAAGGAGAGGAAACCAAATATTTTTCCTGCAGAAAATTGCTTATTTTTGTTTGTTCGTTAGCCCAGCTGGTATCTGGGAGAAGTGGCAACAGGAAACAGGAGTGAGCCAACATAAACCGCCAAGTTCAACTGCACGGATTTTTAAAAAAGAGCTGGGAAGGCAGTTTCAGCAGCAAGAAAACATCATTTCCTTTCTCAAAGCACTTAACTAAATTCTTTTAGCGATGTCCCAGGATCAACCACCAGAGAACACCCCTAAACTGTGCATTTTCCATGTGCAGGAGACCTTGGTGCCTTCGTGCCCAACGGCAGGGACAGTCACATCCAGGGCTGTCAGGCGGCGATGACAGGAGGTGTCCAGGGGCCCCCCAGGAATGCCCGTTGGCTGGCCATGCTGCTCCCGGGACCAGGACAGCGTCCCCAAGAGCTGAACCGCATTTCCACCAAATGCTTTCTGATGACATAGCACCTTGGTCATTCCGCAGCCTGCAGGGACGCCCCTGATTCCCTGGCAGGATGAAGTCCTCCTTGCCAGGAGTGACACTTCTTTCACATCTGTCTCTCCCTTTGTTCCCAAGATACGGCCTGAGCAGGGCTGGGCTCACTGCAATCAGAGGGTTTACAGTTGGAGAAAGATGCACTGCTCAGAGAGGAAGGACAGTGCGGATAACCCGGCCCTCAAGACCTTGAATTGTTCTGTGTGATGCAGGCTCATGTCAGGAAACGGACACGTTACTACATGGCAATGGCCCCGCCCGTGGGACAATCTTTAGGAACCTGAAAATAAAGCAGGGGCTGGAAGGTGATTTACCACCACCCCTCACACCTGCCTCTCTCCATTTCAGATACTTTTGTAAGAACACCAGCAAACTATTTGTGGAGTTCCTAATATGCGCCGGACCCCGGGCTCAGTGCTTTAAACTGTGCGTCTTATGCCGTCTTCATGGCGTGGAGATGTGCATCACCCCCTTTCTCATGGGAAAACTGAGGCTCCGAGGGAAGCGGAAGCACCTCACTCCGGGTCAGGTGCACACATGCCCTCGATCTTTCCATGACGCCGCACTGTCCGTGGCATGCTTAGCCTTTGGGAGCCCGAAAAAGGATTATAAAGCCGGCAAGGTGATTCCCACTTGCACTGTCCCTGTGAGTCTGTCTAGGCGAAGCCAGTGAAGATGATCCACTAAATTTGGGCGGGGCCCCCACCTCGATTTTTCTCCCACTGAATAAATCTTCTGTGGCAAGCTTGAGTCGGTGTAGACCTTAAGAAAGAAGTCTTCCCAAGTTGAACTTAGGGCCCCAAAGGATTCTTCACGTTGGGAGAGAAAAAATGATATCTCTGTTTCACTTCTTCTTCTCAGGAGGATCCCAGAATGCACGAGCACCTACAAATCCTCACACTGCATCCCTCTTGTCCCCAATCCTGGTAAACCCCCTTCTCTGCTGCCCCTAAATCCTGGCACTCATTCCTCTGACCCCAAAATTCTGGTACCGGTACCCTCCTGTTCCCCAATCCTGGCGCCCACCCGTCTGCCCCATCTCCCGGGAGGAGTCATACAGACCCCAGGCTGAGGCCAGGTCTCCTGTGCCTCTCGGGAACTATCAGGCTGGGGTCGCCAGCTGTGGCTCTCTGTCTGGGCGACCCTCGAGCTCTAGTGGCTGTGGATACAGAGAGGAATGACCTCTGCAGACGCGAGGGGGAGAGCGGGCTACGTTTTCCGGGTCTGGCTTGTCCTGTGAGGAGGGAGGTCTGCCATCCGGCACGTCCGGGAAGTGTGGCTGAGGGTTACACTCGGAGGGAACGCAGAGAGGGGACCTCGCTGAGCATTAAAGAAGGCCAGAGTCCTCACTGTGCTCTGTGCTGAGTGCTCCCACAGGGGCCAGCCGTGCTGCCTACAGTCAGAACAGCAAAAGGCCCACAGCCTGGATCGTCCCCCAAGGTCCACAAAGATGCTGAGGTTCTCTGCCCGGCCTCAGCACTGCGTGGGGGACGGAGCCAGGAGGAAACGAAGCTCTGTAAAATAGGGCGAGGGTTCTTTTCAAAATGCAAGTTGGTGGAGTCCCGAAGCCGAGCTACGCTGCCCTCCCCCAGGTCCCACAGTCCGGTCCTGCCCTGGGGCTCACCTCCCAGCCTCTGCCTGTGCTGTTCTGGCACCCTGGGAGCTCTCCTCCCAATTTCAGTTTGCCTCCGATGCCACCTCCTCTGGGAAGCCCTCCTGGTCCCCACCGCCCCAGCTCCTGAAGCAGAGACAATACTGCTCACCGCAGTTTCCTTAGTCCCCAACCGAGAAGTGCAACTGCGGTCGCTGTGGGTGAGGCACCCCTGCCCCACCGCCTGAGTCATATTGGAGGTGACTGGCATGTGTTTCTACAGAAATGAGGGCCTTCAGCTTGACAATCAGTACTCATCCCTAATGCACCCCCATGGGGTGGGGTGCCCTGTCCCTTGTGTGGGGACAAGATTACTGGGTAGAATCCAGTGAGGCACCAAATCTGGACCAGATGCTGCGGTTAGAAGCAGGTACTGGAACCGACCTCTACTGGGGTGGGTCTTCTCTGACCCTCTTGTGTAAGAGCATTTTTTTTAATGTTTATTGAACATTAAAGCACAAGTAGGGGAGGGGCAGAGAGAGACGGAGACACAGCATCCTAAGCAGGTTCCAGGCTCTGAGCTAGCTGTCAGCACAGAGCCCGACACGGGGCTCGAACTCACAAACTGAGAGATCATGACCTGAGCAGAAGTTGGACGCTTCACCAACTGAGCCCCCAGGTGTCCTAGGAGCATCCTGACTTGGGTGGGGTTTGGCTGGGTCCCTCTCTCCAGGCAGCCAAGTTTATGATCGTGTCACGTGGTCTCTGGCCAGGGCTGATCAAAGGTCGGAGGCTACCTGACCCCAGTCAATTACATTTCCTGTAGAAATCTTGGGGAGCGCCTGGGTGGCTCAGTCAGTTAAGTGTCCAACTCTTGGTTTCAGCTCAGGTCACGACCTCACGGTTCGTGAGATTGAGCCCCACATTCGGCCCTGTGCTGATGGCGTGGAGCCTGCTTGAGACACTTTCTCTCCCTCTCTCTCTCTCTGTCTCCCCTCTGCCTCGCTCTCCCTCAGAGTAAATATTAAACACACTTAAAAAAAAAAAAGAAATTTGGAATTAAGAGTGCCAGACTGTAAGTCTCCATATTGTTAGAAATGGGACGTAAAAATGATTCAGGCTGTGGGGGTGGCCATATGCCATCCAGCTCAGCTCACAGGGAGGCTGTGTGCAGGGGAGAGAGAGGGAGAGAGAGAGAGAGAGACACAGAGAAAGCCATAGAGAGAGAAGAAGGAAGCAGAAGTGCCCTGAGAAGCAGAGAAGGGAGATGCCAGAGATGTTAGCCGTGACCTTGGAGCTTCAGCCCCTCCCTGAGGCCCTGTCTTCTGACATGGCCTTCCAGCCACAGGATCCCTCCCCGCCTCAACCCTCTATGTGGCTTAAGCCAGCTCACACTGGTTCCTTTACTCGCATCCGAAGAGTCCTAACTAAGACAGATTCAATTAGAAATTAATTATTGACGGTCCTCCGTCTTCCCATCAACCTCCACATCAGTTGGGAGACCATTTTTTTTTTAAATGTAAAATCTTTCATTCCCATTTGGTGAAAAATACTTGCAAAGTATTTTTTTTTTTTTTAATGATTCTGGTTGCACAGATAAGAGGCATCTGGCCGGGGGTGGGGAGGAGGATATTTTTAAATCCTAGACACTTAGAAGGTGATTAGAAGGTGTCTCAGGAAGTGTCTGCTTTGGGGGGGAATGGGCAGTATTTGCCTCACAGTGAGGCACCCCTCCATCTGGAATAAGTCCTGGGGACCACACTGGTGGACAAGGGGCATGTCCCAGGGGGATGGGAAGGTCACGGTCAACATCCCGTTACCCCCACAGCCCCACGTCTAAAAACCAAGCTGCGAGCCCCGTCTTGGGTTCGCCTCCGTCCTCAGGTGGACTCCTTCAAGTGCCTCTGGAACTCCTACCCTCATCCAGAGGTCGACCCTGCCTTCCCTTCCCCCTGAAACCCCGTCCTGTCTGCATCTGGGACCCTCCTACCCACCACGTGACCACTTGCTTGGAAAAACGTCGGAAAATCTAGCAGGACAAGGGGTTTCCACGAGCCCAGGTATTGGGTTCTTCAGATGCAGCGTTCTTTCCTCTCCTTTGGCTCCTATGAGTCATTGAGAAACAGAGTCCACGTGTCAGGATTACAAACCCAAACTGCACCGGACCCTCAGAGAGCAGTGCCGATTCACTTCGAGGGAGCTTTACGCCATTAGGATCTGATGCACCAGGCATTTCATCTTCTTATATGAAGACACTGGGAAACCAAGACATGCCGCCTTGTAACATTTTCAATTGCTTTAGGGTGAGCATTTGATCTGCTGACTCGCCACTGTGGGTATGCTGATACACGGCTGCTGGCAGCATAGAGAGTTAGTCAGAGCCTAAAACCCAGACGGGAAGGTTAACCAAGAGCCAAACAATACTTCTGGGAGTTTGCATGACAGATCTGTCCATTTCAGAGCCTCCTAAGCACCCAGATGAAAATCACTCTTCTAACGGCATCAGTTTTACCCCATTCCCTTGGTTCTTTTCCAACTCTCCTCATTTGCTGCCAATCTGATTGCTGAAAGGGCTTTGAAAATTGCTTATTTAATGTTTATTTTTGAGAGAGAGAGAGAAAATATGAGCGGGGAAGGGACAGAGAGAGAGGGAGACACAGAATCCAAAGCAGGCTCCAGGCTCTGAGCTGTCAGCAGAGCCCGAGGTGGGGCTGCACCTCACGAACCACGATATCATGACCTGAGCCAAAGTCAGATGCTTACCCCCCTGAGCCACGCGGGAGCACCCTGAAAGCGCTTTTAAAACAAATTTTGATCAAGGAATTTGTACGGTCTTTCTAACGTGAACAGCATATACAAGAATAAAGGATAGAGAAAGAGACTCTTGAATATTTGGGACAAGGACACGTTTTCAGGAGTAGCGCCATTTGGCCTGTTGCCCGCAAATGCCTTTTGTTCACACCGGCACCGCCTCCCGAAGAGGAAGGGTCTTCCTTGGAGAAGTCTGCTGAGGGTGTGTTCTTACCACAGGCATAGGTGACAGAGAGGTATTTTCGCACTCCTGGCAGACACGGGCTCCCGAAATGGTGGTTGTTGACAATGACTTTGCACCTCTGCTTTCCATAGCACCTTCTGGATAGCACTTGCAAAGCTGAGTAAGACAAGCAATCTGAAAGGCAGAACCAGCAAGAACGTTACGGTACATTCCAGATCTGGCCGCCACACGGCTTATGTTATTTTTCTGTAAGGAAATACACTGAGCTGACTTTCACATCTCAAGGAGATAGTCTCTCCGATTATTTTCTGACTCATAAAAGCACCCAAGACGCTTTCCCATGGAAATCGCACGGGCTAAGCACCATAGAGGCAGAGCCTCCTCCCATGTGCTAGAAGTGTCCTGAGCTTACTGTAACGCTCTGCTGTCCCTGAAATTTGTACATATTTTTGAACAAGGGGTCACATATTCTCATTTTGCATCAAGCCCCACAAATTATGTGACGGGCCCTGCATAGAGAACAGGCAAAACATGTAGAAAGTTGAATAAAGATTCTTATTTCTTTTCTGCCCTTTGCCACTCCTTAAAATATTTTCTTTGTCTATGAGAAACTTAACAGAAGATCACAGGGGCAGGGAAGGGGGAAAAATAGTTTCAAACAGAGAGGGAGGCAAACCCATAGGAGATCCTTAAACACAGAGAAAAAACTGAGGGTTGATTGGGGTGGGGGTGGGGAAAGTGAGTGATGGGCATTGAGGGGGCTCTTGTTGGGGTGCGCATGGGTGTTGTACGTAAGCGATGAATCATAGGAATCTACCCCTGAAATCAAGAGCACACTTGGCATACTGTACGTTAGCCAACTTGATAGTAAATTATATTTAAAAAAATAAAAATAAAAATAAAATGTATCATAAAAAATATTTTGTCTATTTTGAGAATCCATCTCCCCTACATGAACATAAGCTCCATGAGGACAGGGGCTCTTCCTATCTTGTTTGTCATTTAATTCCCGTGCCCTGATGAATGAATGAAATGTACTCATAAACCTGAGGCCATGTTTTTCAGCACCTGGCATAACGCCATCACAATTAGTAAAGATTAACTCAACATGCACAGAGGACGCGGTGCAGAGATGCTATGTGCCGTCAGGAAGACAAGTCCGGAGAAATCTACTTTGCCTTCACAGGAAGGGCTGGAGCTGGAGAGACAAAACCCACATGTGAGACCTGATGCCTAACCATGGGAAACAGAGGGTGTGTCAGCAGTGAGTGACCAAGACAAGAGGTTCCGGGTTCAGAGATGGGAGAGATCAGCGTGAACCCAAGTAGTCATGACAGGCTTTGTGGGGCAGAGGGGCTTGGTCATGGGAGAAAGAGCATGAATTAGGTAAAGACAAACAAGAGAGAAGGGCATAAACACCCAGGCACGTGGGCTAGGGGAGTCACTTAAGGGGAGTCTAGGGGGCTGACCACGAGCTGGAATCGTGGATGCGGGCCTGGAGGCCATAGAGAATGAGCAGGAAAAGGAGACTGGAGGGAGACAGAGCTGGTCTTTGAAGCTTAGCCAAACACAGACGCTACTCTCCCAGCAACACGGAGCCTAAAGAAATGGATGGCCTGATACTACTGTCCTTTAGCGACAGAGTCCGGGCCCCCCTGGGAGAGAAAGGGAACCAAGCTAAAGGAGACCAGTCTGGAAGCAATTTTACCAATACACACTGGGAGGAATGAAGAGCTTGAGGAGCAGAGAACAGAGGAGGGGATCTGAGAGACCTTACAAAGTTCGGTCCCCTTCTAATAACAGCGAACATGATGACAATGTTCTCGGCACCTGTGTGCCCGCTGCTTTGGTGT
This sequence comes from Helogale parvula, assembly GCA_004023845.1. NCBI lineage: Eukaryota > Metazoa > Chordata > Mammalia > Carnivora > Herpestidae > Helogale > Helogale parvula. Next base: position 41,290 of record PJEM01011987.1, read on the forward strand.
TCCCAACCACTCTGTGACCTACGTTGCTTATCATATATGTAATATATATGTTATAATAAGTTGCATAGAACAGTTTGTTTATATAATACATAAATCAGGGAGATACAAATGAAGACCGCAATGAAAATAATATTTTGGACGTTCTCGATTGGCAAACATTGAGAAGACTGACAATTCCAAATTTTGAGGAAGATACTCATCAGTGGAAACTCCTGAGCATGGCCAGTGGGAGTGCAGACCGGTCCCAGAGCAGACGCTGGCATCTTTTAAACGGGCACATTTCATGTCCTCAGGCTCCATGGTTTTACTCTCAAGAGCTCCCATCCCCTTTCCCCCAACCCTGCAGGATTCGCAGTGAGAGGTCTGAGAACTGGAGAGATCATCTCTGCTTTGGGAAGAAGGAGCTGTCTGAATTATGAAATGCTTAGAAGTCTGATGTAACCACTGTTGTTTTTTCTGTTACAAAGGAAATGCCTGTTTGTAGCTGAAAACGAGAAGAGCCCAGATAAGACCAAACTAGGAAAACAGAAATTCCCAGCAAATCCGACCTTCAAGGCAAAGAACAATTTACCTTTAAAGAACCTCCTTCGAGTCTCTTCTGTGTGTGACTGTCCTTCCCCTCAGTGGGGTCACAGACATATTACTCTGCGTGCTCCTTTATTTCCCATTTGTTAATGTATCTGTGAACATTCTAACATGGACATCACTGTGTAGAATTGCATGTTTTTCTTTTTTATGGATGTGTCAGCTGTACGTTCCATACTCAATACAATCATCATTCATGATTTCCGGCGGTGAACTTCAGAAGCAGTCCTGTGTGGGGCGCCTGGGAGGCTCAGAGTTGGGCTCTGCACAGACAGCCTGGAGCCTGCTTGGGATTCTCTCTCTCTCTCTCTCTCTCTGCCCCCTTCCTCCCCCCAAAATAAATAAATAACCTTAAAAAAAAAAGCAGCAACAGTCCTGTTTGAACATCCCTAGAGTTAAATATCTGCACACACGGACACTTGCCGTGGGAATTCTTGGAAATAGACTGTTTCGTCAAAGGCTATTCAACACACTCAGGCTTTTGATACACGCTGCCCAACTGTTATCCAGAAAAGTTCTACCGAGTCATGCTCCTGCCAGAATTGTACGAGGGCCCTAGAAACCTTATATTTTCTTAGGACTTGTGCCTGGTCAGATTCTTTTAAGACTAACAGAGGAAAGAAAAAAATTTTTTTAAAAACCCTCTCATTTATATAAGACCACGACCCTCTTCCACCCAGGGGGTCTTGTGACAAGTGTGATTTGCGGAGGCAGGCGTCTGCACCCTTAAATTACCCTGGGAGCAAAAAAATTTATCTTGGTCAGAGTGAAACCCACAGTGTGTTTTCAGGAAGCGGCCCAAGGTAAGTCAGGTCTGACTCAGGTCCGACCACATCCTTGTTAACATTGAGCTTGAACTGTTGGCAGGAATTTTTTTCCACGTGATTATCTCCCTCTCAGGCTGAGTTTGTTTGCACCTTCTCTTCCTGGCGGACTATTCTACACCCCCCATAGAGCTGATAACACGATATTAAGCCATTTAATTTTAAATATTTTTGCTATTGTTTAGCACTGAAACTGAAGTCAATTCATCCTCACAACGTGTGTTTATTTTGATAATTAGGCTGCTCTTAAGTGACTCTGTCTTGGCAGTGGGGGGCCCTGGCACCTTCATCTTTGGCTGCAAGGTCGAGGCCCACCAACACGGCCTTGGGGTGGCCTTAGCCCCGCCCCTGAGGCCCACGGGGTGGTTTTCTCATTCTCTTATTAAGGAAACAGCAGGATCCCTGGAGCCCACCCAGAAAATGTAACTGCAGCAGGAAATGACATGTCACCGTGGACGCCCAGCCAACGGACCTTTCTGGAGTTCATGACCAGGTCTGTGGGAAGGCTCGCCCCCTTCTGTGATGAGATGCAGTTTCATGGGTGTTCACTTGGGGCCAGCAGTGATCAAACATGTTCACGCCTTCCCTTCCTTCCCCTCAACAAGACCTACAGGTTCCGATGGATCTGACTTGCTCAAAGATCTTTCAGAAGTGACTTCGAAGGGTCAACACCCCCAAGATAAGACACCAGATGTAGCTTCAGTTGAACTGGTGGGGCAGTACGAGCTCACTTTTTGAAGACGGTCTCACAGCTGGCTTAGTCAATCATCGGTTTTCCGTGTCTCCCCTTTTGTTTCACAGTTTAGTTTTATTTCAAAGTGTTATTTTGCTAGTGCTGTATAAAGTACCGCAGACTGGGAGCTTACGCAATGGAAATCTATTTCCTCTCAGTTCCGGAGGCTGGGAGTCCAACATGGCGGCAGGCTTGATTCTTTCTGAGGCCTCTCTTGTTGACTTGTAGTCGGCCGTCTTCTCCTTTTGTCCCCATGATCTTCCTCTGTGTGCATCTGTGTCCTAACTTCCTCCTCTTATAAGGACACACACAAGTTGTATTGCGTTAGCACCCATATGACATTAATTTAATTTAAACATCTCTTTGAAGACCCTCTCTTTGGTGCCTGGGTGACTCAGGCAGTTAAGCTTCTGACTCTTGATTTTGGGTCTGGTCATGATTTCACAGTTCATGAGAGCCCCTTGTCAGGTTCTACACGGACAATGCAGACCCTGTTGGGATTCTCTTTCTCCCTCTCTTTACCTCTCATTCTCTCTCCCTCTCAAAAACAAATAAATAAAACTTTTTTTAAAAAGACCCTCTAGTAAAAAAATAAAATAAAAAAATAAAAAGACCCTCTCTTCAAATACAGTTGCATTCTGAGGTACTGAGGGTTAGGACTCCAACATAGGAATTTTAGGGGCACAATTCAGCCCATGACAGCCTTCAAGATGGACCCTAATCATCTTCACCTCCTGAAACTCACACCCCTTGAGGACTCTCCTCCCACAGTGAATCAGCACTGGTCAGTGGGACCCACATGGTACAGTGGAGGTGACAGAGTGTGGCTTCCATTTGTTTCTCTGTATCACTTGCTCTGGGAGAAGCCAGCGGACATATCATAGGACACTCAAGAGACCCACATTGGAGAATGGAGGCCTCCCACTTACAACTGCGCCAACTCGCCCGCCATAAAAGTGATCCACCTTGGAAGCCCAGCCTTCAGGTGACTGTGGCCCCAGCCAGCCACCCATCTGCCACCTCACCAGAACCCATGAGACCCTAAGCAATGGCCACCCAACCAAACTGCCCCAGAATTCCTGCCCCACAGAGACTGTGAGGCAGTACATGTTTGTTTGGTTTTAAATTTGGGGGTATTTTGCTACATTGAAACAGAAAACAAACACAAATTTGGTATTTTGAAAGTGGGTTGCTGGGGTAAAAAAAAAAAATCCCAAAAATGTGGGCATGGCTTTGGAACTGGACTTTGGGCATAAGTTTAGAGGGCACTGAGGAAAGTGTTGATGAAAGTCGAAGGCCTTGAAGAGCCATCCAGCATCTGTGACCTTTGCACCCTGAGGCCAAGTGCATCTCAGGGTAGAATTTCCCAACTTGAGAAGTGAATGGGCACAAGTGTGCTGGATATTTCCCTTGGGCCCCCGGGCTGCCCCCCGCCATTGATTCCGGCGTTGGGTACTGCCTCCCTTCACCCAACTGGGCCAAACAGATAGAATTTTCTAGGTCACTGTGCAGAACTCTTCAAGGCCAGGGTGTGGGGTGGGACCAATGCCTCAGACATTCCAGATGGGACCTATTTAGGGCACTGAACACAGAACGGAGGCTCTGTCTTCCCCCAGACATGGGCTCAGAGGAGCTGGGAGCTGGGGACAGGCGTGAACACCTCTATGTCCCAGGGAATGTCCAGTACGAGCTTGGGTCTCCCCAGAGTAGGTACTGTCGGCCAGGGCGGCCCTGAGGATGCTCGTGGGAGCATGGGGTCAGAGGTCATGCGCAGATGCCCCGACTTCCACCTGGGATGTCTCCCTCCCCACCGCCATGAAGTCCCTTCCTTTTGAACCTATCCGACATGTAAGGTACACAGAACCAAAAAAGCAACGGCTGCGCATAACAAACCCAAACTCAAGTCCAGAAACAAAAAATGCCACGGGGTGAGACAGCAGAAAGGCATGGGAAGAATCACCATCTCTACTCTGTCACGTAAAAGTTTATGAAAAAAATTAAGAGTCCCACCACCAAAAAAAAAAAAAAGGCTAGAGAGACAGTGGACAAAGTACAGATACAAGTATCACAAAAACATGGGAAACGTTCAAAGTCCATTAATATTCAAAGGAAGGCAGAATAAAAGGGCCATTTTCTACCTATTAAATTGGAACCGTGAAGAACTATCACACCACCCCTGCCAGAGTCTAACCAAGCCCAGAATTACACACTGCTGTTTACACAGACAAATTGATACAAAAAGGTTTTGGAAAAGAGCTCCGGTGAACACGGAAAGCGTTGTCCACATGCTCACGCCCTCTTTTGGCATAAAACTTCTGGGGATTTATCCCAAGGAGACAGTCCAGAGCAAAGAGAAAGCTGCAAGCACAAGTTGGTTATACATCACTTATCATATTGGAAAATCAGGAGCAGCAAAATAACCCAGCCCACGGGGACGGTTACTCAATGACGTACTGGGTCTCTTTAACAAGATAGTAGGAAACGACTGGCATCTCGAGGATTCGGGTGGCGACAGGGAAAAACACCCCTGATAGAAAGTGAAATTTCAAAGCGGAATCAAACGCATCTGTTTTAGAATTGCCAATATGTAGAGACTGTTCTGAGCTCCCACACCAGGACTTGGAAGAGACCCTGCAAAGACAAACGCTTCTCATTTGATGGGTAACATTTGTGGCTGAACTGTTTTCTTATTTCTCTCTCTCTCTTTTTTTTTTTTTTTTTTTTTTGAGAGAGAGTGAGTGTGTGAGCTGGGGAGAGGGACAGTAGGGGGAGAGAGAGAGAGAATCTTAGGCAGGTTCTACACCTAGCACAGAGCCCCACGTAGGGCTCAGTCTCACAACTGTGAGATCATGACCTGAGCTGAAATCAATAGCCGGCTCTCAACCCACTGAGCCACCCAGGCGCCCCTAAACCGGGTTCTTATTTCTGTTAAATGTGCTTCAGACGTCACCAAGGTCCGGCTGGCCTCCACGCACGTTCCCGGGGAAGCCCCGAGGCGGAGCTTACCAGCTTCCACAAGAGGAAAGCTACGCACCTCACCTTCCAGAGGCCGCAGAGAGGCCCGACCACCCGGCCCTAGAACTGTCTACCTGCAGTGCACGCCAGGTCCCAGGGTCGAGAAGAAACCACCCTTTCCCCTGCTTTAATGCAACGTTGCTGGGCTCCAGTCCTAACTGGGAACTTAGAGCACAGATCACACTGGCAGCCTGTGGACCGGATGTGGCCTGGAGGCATGTTTTCCTTGGCTCAAACACTGTTTGAAAAGTTGGAACATTTCACGTTACCAAGAAAAAAAAAATTCCGGATTTCCAGCAACTCATGAAGGTTTGGAAGCCATGACGACACCGGACATGTCAACCGTGCACCTGCGGGAGCCCCGTGTGGGCGCCTGGCTCAGGAGAGGCTCGGATTCATCCCCGCAGGCACTAGTCGTGTGGGCACCTGCTCTGTGCCAGGCTCTGCTCTGGTTGCAGGGAATTCGGCAGGGAGCAGACAGACACCATCTCTACAAGGCTTACCTTCCCCGGGGAAGCAGACCGTACACATGTAAGTGACGCTTGCCACGCTATGAAGACAATCAAACATGGGAGTGCACAGACAAGGGGCCGTGTGGACAGGGAGCCCCTGGAGGCCTGTCTGAGAAGGACATTTGGCTTGATTCCTGAATGATGCGGGGGAGCCGGCCGCGCAAAGATGTCACTCCAGGCCAAAGGAAGAGCTTGTGCACAGGCCCCAGGCTACGAGTGAGTGCACAGGGCCCCGTAGTTCATTCATTCATTCATCCACTCTCCCCACAGCTGGGAGAAGGGATTTATTCTAATTACAGAGGACAAAGCGCTGGGCTTTCAGGGGTGGGAGGGTATTGTGATCTGATTTATTATAATCATCTCTCCCCGCTGATAAGCGAAGAAAGGACTAAGAGAGGGGAGGGAGTCGGGGAGGAAGGGGGCCAAGAGGCCAGTCAGAAGGTGGTCCCGATGGTCCAGGCGAGATGCCCAGAAGCAGGGAGCAAAGTGGCCGGATGAGAGACACTCAGCATGGGAGAGCCGAGGGCTTGCAGGCCGCGTAGGTGGGAGGTGGGGGGTCAAAAGGCGTGTTTTCTAAAGTGGGTGATATTGGGGGACCCTGGGTGGCTCAGTCGGTTAAGCGTCTGACTTTGGCTCAGGTCATGATCTCACTGTTTGTGAATTTGAACCCCGAGTCAGGCACCGCACTGACGGTGCAGAACCTGCGTGGGACTCTCTCTCTCTTCTCTCTCTCTCTGCCGTGCCCCTACTTGGGCACACGCATGCGCTCTCTCTCTCTTTGTCTCTCTCCTCTTTCTCAAAATAAATAAATAAGGTTAAGGAAAATAAAGTGGGTAATATCAAAGTGTTTATACAAGAGGGACAAACATGAGGTGAACATGCCGAGTGCAGTTTAAAATCTTCACGGATCGTTTGCCTGGGCCATGAAGTGAACGTCTTAGCATCCAGCTGGACGGAGAGAATAGGTCACCGATGGTCTGAACCCCTGCACGCGAGGGTCTGCCCTGCAGCGCTGACCCGACCGGAGGGAAGAGTCAGGTCTCCGTGGGACCACCCACGGGCCTTTCCTCGTCCCCGGGAGCCTCGTCCCACCGCAGAGCACAGCCCCAGACGCTCTCCGGCGCTTGGCAGTGGCCCGCAAACGCAGCGAACAGCTTGAGCTTCAACCTCACGTGGAGTCAACGGGCAAGGGACGGAAGCCCTTGATCGTGAAGGGTGGGAGGGGACAGGGAAGGATGAGCAGGTGGTTTCTGCTGCGTGACTTTTCCAGGGCTCAAACTTGCCTTCACAGACCTTTCCCATATCCAGACTGGTTATTTGTGGCTTTAGAACAGCTGGGGAACCCGAGGACTCCTTGAAGTCTCTACGCAAACCTGTCTTCTGGCCATGATGTCTGCTAACATTTTCTTTGGCTGATTACATTCCCCTTTAAACCCAACTCCCATCCAGCTTCCCAGGAACCGAAGGCAGGGCCGTAGAGCACCTAAATCATTCATCTTGTGTACAGAGCTGCCTGCTTGGCTGACTGACTTCCACTCAAAACAACGGCTGAAATAGATGTGACTTACGTCTGCCTCCCCAAAACATGTGTGGCTAAGTCTGACTCAGCAAGCCTCAGAAATGGGGGACTCCACTCCAGTATGAAGACTGAGAGTCCCTTTTCATGCAGAAGTCAGTCACATCGCCAAGGGTCCCTTATCCAGCCAAGGAGGCCAGATCATACGGGGAGTCCTTGCACGAGGTTTAGAAGAACAGCGATCAGACTGGCCTTTTGGAAGGATGCCTCTGGTTTTCCGGGCAGAAAGGCAGGCTGGGAGCAGGGCGATGGTGCAGTGACCAGGGCCCAGACCTGATGCGGTGGCAGGAGCCAGGGAGGAGCAGGCAGGTTATACGAGAGGGAGATGGAGTCTCAGGAGCTCACAGGTCACCCGCTGGGGTGGGGGGTGGGCAGAGGGTCGTGCGGTGACGTCCCAGGGGAAATCACCCTCACAAAGACCTCTCCGCCCCATTTGGCAGCCAAGCTTATGAAATGCCAGCTAGATGCCAGCGCCGCCCCTCAGAAGACCCTCCGTTGTTGTCCTCTTCCCAAAATACGGGGCTGGGGGCCTTGGTGGCCCATGTCTCTCGTGAATTGCTTTTTCGTTCTCTCCCTCTAGTCTCACCCGAGGGCTTGCCTGTGCAGTATCGTCATTTTACGTTCTTTTATTCAGATACTTGGTGTGGTATGAACTTCTTTTTAAAATTAATGTTTAATTTCATATGTGATCCATGAATAAATTGTAGCAACTTAATATATTACAGGGCTCATTTTACTTTTGATGAATAAAGGGCAATTTTCTGGGCCGTTTCCCAGTGGGGCTCGTTCTCTCTGGTAATACAGCGGGTAAAGATCAGGCCGTTGCCCTGGTGTTTGGTCAAAAACCAGTGTAGACTGTTGTGAAGATATTTTTAAGATAGGCCTAACATTTAAGTTAGTGGACTGGGTGTAAAGCAGATTGCACTTCCTAATGTGGGTGGGCCTCAACCAATCAGTTGAAGGCCTGCTTTTCCTCCAGGCTGCAGCATAGAAAATCTGCCTGTTTCTAGCCTGCTACTCTGCAGAATTCGGACTCAAAGTTGAACACCAGCTCTTACCTGAGCTCCCAGACTGCCAACCCCGCAGGCGTCAGATTCACCATGTCCTACCATTGTGTGAGCACCCTAACAACAGCCACTTACCAGGGGCGCCTGGGTGGCTCAGTCAGTTAAGCGTTGGACTCTTTGTTTTAGCTCAGGCCATGATCTCATATTTCATGGGTGTGAGCTCTACACTGGGCTCTGTGCTGACAGCTGTGGAACCTGCTTGTAATTCTCTGTCTCGGTCTCTCCCTCTGCCCCCCGCCCAAATAAATAAACTTTAAAAAAAACCCACGTACCAAACGGGGGGAGCCGCTCTGTTTCCGAGGAGCAGATGTCTGGCTCCTGGGTCCTCCTGCCATAGCTCGCAGAGTAGATGTTGAGAAACTTCGACGGGTGACAGTGCAGCTTCAGCTCTTGGTCTTCACACACGGTTTTGTTTTTTAGTTCATCTGAAGCAGAAACAAAGATCAGCGGCACCATCAGCTTCCCCCGGAACCACTCGGGGAGCCCTGCACAAGCCTTGGGGCTGAACCCTGAGAAGGGCAGAGGGAATAGCACCGCCTGCCC